>PVKN010029467.1:0-12989 GCA_004027915.1 Capromys pilorides
GGGTGGGGAACAGAGAGAAGTAGCCAGGCTGGGACGAGATGCTTTTCTTGTTCCCGCAAGGATGCATGCCTGCCAACAGCTCTGAAGGCCTTTTTGTCCCTCTGTGGTGTGACAGCCCGGACACGCTCTGCATGACGACAGGGGCTTTCCTGGAAAGCTTCTGCCTCCTCTCTACTGTGCTGTCTTTGGTATTTTCAGTGCCAGCCTGGGTCACAGTGGGGTAGTTCACAGCCCTGGGCCTTTTCCAAATCCAAGCCAGGATACAGGTCACTTCCTGTCCATCAGAGTTTTTGAACAAGGTTTCTGCTTTGAAATAACTACGTCTCTATTCATGGAAGCAAATTCAAAGGCACAAGAGACAAAAGTCCCTCCTATCACTTGTGCTAACTACTATTACTGTTTATTTTAAAAATCTGACTGCCTTAGTGATAATTATAGAAATACAATCCAGATAACATCATACCAAGTTAAATATTTGCTTAACTCTAGACCCATTTTTTTATTCCCCCTTTTAAAATTTTTTAAATGTCTATAATTTCAGGTTTACAGAAAAGTTAGAAAGATAGAAGAGAGTTCCCCTCTGCCAGCTCCCTGTACTGTTAGCATCTTACAACGCCATGACATATTTGGAAAAATTTAAAACTCCATACTGGTGTGAGACCATTAACTACGCTGCTGATCATACTCCAGTGTCACTAGCTTGTCCATGAATGTCTTCTTTCTGATCCAAGGTCACATGTGGGCTGCGCCCTGCATTGCTGTATCCCAGCTCCTTGGTCTCCTCCCATCTGTGGCTGTGTCCTGTCAGGGACTGATCAGGCGTGCTGTAGGGTGTCCACAGTTAGGGTTTGTCTGGTGTCCTCCTATAGTGGACTATTAACTGGTGGTCAATGTGTTACACCCAGCTGAATTGAACTAGTGTGGTTCTGGGTGTGGGAGGCCCACGTGAGGATGACAGGCAGAACTGGAGAAGGAGAGAGGCTGTTGGGGAAGCTGCTGGGGACCAGTTGGAAGCTGCTGCTTCTCCTGGGCTGAACAGCTAGGGGACCTTGTCATGCTGGCTTTCCTGGTGAACTTGGCTGTTCTTACTGGAGGAGCTCGGGACCTCATCATTGCTGAGAATGGCTATGGTGCACTTTGGGGGGTGCTCTGGTCCTCATCTTGAGCATCGCTTCCTGGCTCAGGAGGGGAAGATGGTACACAGTGCAGCCTCCTGGAGAAGCTTGTCACGTTGGCTTTGCTGGTGGGAACTCAGCTTTCCTCATTGCTGGAGGAGCTCAGGACCTTACCATCACTGCACATGGCTGTGGTACTTTCCAGGGGAGCTCTGGTTCTTACCTTGAGTGTTGCTTCTGGCTCTAGTTCATATCCCTCAGCCTGCTAGCACAGATCCTTCATCCTCCTGGCACAGACTTTCTAGTTTCCACCACTAACCTTCTCAGCACAGATCCATGAAGCGGGACTGCAGGAGACATTGTCATGGGCTCTAGGCTTCCAGTTGGACTTGTAGGAGGCATTGTTATGAGGTGTAGGGCTTCAGCTGGGTGCATGTAGAATGCTACCATGGAATCCAGTCCCTCAGTTGGATTCTTTGGTCTTTAGTGTGTGGTCCTGCACTCTTTTGTATATGATTCTTTGGGTGATCCCTTATAAAATAATCTTATAAAATGTGTTCTGTATTGTATTGTTGAACCTTGCAAAACCCCCAAACAAGGACATCTTGTAAAATTATTTGGGTTTGGTGGAAAGAACACCACAGAGGTGAAGCGTCGCATGTGTCCAGGGTCTGACCATGCATGCTCATAAGCTCTAATTTTATTTGACAAAATACCAGGACATTTTTCTGTGCCATTCTGTGGCCTCCTACAACAGAAAGGAAAGCAACTCATCAGCAATGTCGTTGCTCAGTGCGTAGCACCTTGTGGCCTCTTTCTGCACAGCCCCAAGTCTGCCCGTTAATAGTGACGCCCATGCCAGTGCCTTCTACAGCTCTTTGCAAGGCTGCGGAATGGTCCGCTGAATGGTCTGCTGCAATATGTGTGGTTGGGCCTCTGTTCGGACATCCTTTCCTTTTTCTGTTTCCAAAGAAAGAATTCCTAACATGGGTTGAGTAACCCTTGGCTGAGATCCTTGAGACCAGATGTGTTCTGGATTTTAGATTTTGGGAGGAATTTGGAATGTCAGCGCTATCGTAATGAAAGATCTGGGAGGTGGGACCCAATCAAGTCTAAGCATGAAATGCATTTATGTTACCTTACACATGTAGGCTAAAGGAAATTTTAGATAGTTTTAGTAATTTTGTTTGTGAAGCAAAGTTTGCACTGGGGAGATAGCTCAGTAGCATAAGTGCCTGCTTGGCAAGCTCAAGGTTCTTAGTTTGAGCCCCAGTACTTACCCCAAACACCCTAAAAAAGTTTGTGTACATTGAGCCTATGAAGGTGTCATGCAGGACCTTGTACCAGTGCCCAAAATGTTTTGGACTTTGGAATATTCAAGATTTTCATATTAGAAAAAGTTTGTTAGTCACAATTACACATCAGATTCTTATTCCTAGATTTTATCATTTTTCTTTTCCTCCTTGTGCTCCTGCTCCTCCCCTTTCTCCTCTTTCCCTTCTTGCTCTGGTTGTTTAAAGCAGAAGAATAAAACGGGTGTCTTCACACTGATCTACATCCCCACAACTTCTCACTTTTATTTTGGAGGCAGGTTCTTGCTAAATTGCTAAACTGCCCTTGCACAGGCTGATCTTGAACATGTGGTTCTCCTGTCTTGGCCTCTCACCATGCGGAGATTATAGGCGTATATCACCATGCCAGCTATTTCTTGATTCTTTAGCATTGCTTAGATGCTGTTTAATATTAGGTGAAACAATGTCCTCTCATTACCCTAGTATTTAAGCAGAGCATGGCGGAGCATACCTGTAATCCCAGCGCTTGGAAGGCTGAGTGAGGAGGATCAGTGCAAATTTGATGCTACCTGGGCAAGACCCTGTCTCAAAAAATAAATAAAAATTTAAAAATTGTAAAAATGCTATTTAATTATGCTTGCTTGTTCCAATGAGATTTTGATTTTAGATGAACTTTAAAATTCTGGTAAAGCATATTAAATGTATGCTGCAGATTGAGTAAAGTTGCTAACACTGTTCTACCCAACCTGGCAATTCCATCACATGCCCTTTCCACTGGGGCACACAGTTTATGTGTTCTAGAGAACAATTTTCTTTTTCTCAGGGCTTTCTATGCTTTGGGGTTACTGCCTTGTTGGAACCATAACACGAAGAAGGAAGTATTTCTACAAAATGGACTTTGAACTGTTTGTGTGACTGGAGATTGATTGGAGGAAAGGGGCCGAGGACCCTGCGGGGAAAGGGGCAGCCTGAGCAAGGCAGTGGTGAGGAGTGAAACACTGCTGAGATTGAGAAGCAGGCTCCAGGGAACCACACAAGCTGGAGCTCAGTTCTGGGATCCCCATCTCCCCCCCCCCCCAGCTCCCCCCAGCCTTAGGGTGCCTCCATCCTCAGAAGATTCCCAGGGCCTCTCAGGATAGCCTCCTCCCGCCTGGCCCCAGGCAGCCACAGATCACCTTTCTGTCCTCATGGATTCTCCCCTGTACGCTGTGTATAAATGGAGCCACATAATGGACAGCGCTTTGTGCCTGGCTCTTGACACAGCGTGTGCCCGAGGTTCCTGCATGTTGCTGCCATTGCTTGTGCTCGCTGCCTCCGTCTGTGCTCCGTTCCTTTATGGACAAATCTCATTGGATGGATCCGCTTTTCTTATGCATTCGCCAGCAGATGGACACTGGGTTGTCCCCACCTTTTGATTTTTATAAGTAATGGGCTGTAAACATTCCTGGCCAAGTCAGTGCGGTCCTGCACACCTGTGATCTCAGCAGTAAGAGCTCGCGAGCCTTTTCTGAGCAGCAGATCTCTTTTGCAAAGAAAAAAAAAAATACCCTAGACAAATCCCTCTGTACAGAAACAGACAAGAAGTATACTGAAGTTATGAGAGACCTTTTGAGGAGCATTGGCCATGGTTATTGTGATGCTGTTAAAATACCCATGAGGAGAAGCGAGAGTGGTTATTATTTCCAAAGCCCTGGGCAGAAGTGCGAGAAGGGTGTCCATGGGAGTCAGGGCCATGCTGGCCTCATTTCCGGATACTCTGGGCTAGGAACATCCCAGTGCCATACAAGAAAATGCTCAAATAATTCAGCACCCAGTACTATCTTTTTATTTCCCTAACATTTTCAGTAGAACAATGAACTATCTATTTAGAATAATAAATTTAAAATAACTTCTGTTAAAATTTTAAAAATCTTTTCTAGAGAACTATACATCTGCGATGTCAAGTTTATGTCAGTCATTGTCCCCTCAAATTGTTTCCGTCAGGGTTCCTGCTAAGAACTTCTGAATCTTTGCAATAAGGAGACTTTAGGGCACTCATAATGGCCTCCTCTGGGGGCCTCCATCCTCCAAATGCAGGGGCAGAACTACCTGATGATGGGTGTGCAGAGTTACCAACAGGGGAGGGGTGGTTTGATATCAGATAAGAATAAAAAACATTAAAAATTTTTTTCTCTGCTCAGTGTGGTCATGTGTGCCTATCATCCCACCACTTGAGAGGCTGAGGCAGGAGGGTTGCTGCAAATTTGAGGCCACTCTGAGCTATAGGCTGAGTTCAAAGCCAGCCTGAACTACAAGTAGCAAGACCCTGTCTCAGAACCAGACCAAACCAAATCAAGCAGGAACAAAACGAAATTTTTCTCAATTTTTGAAAATGACAATGAGAGATAACCCTGAGTTCTTCTTTACTGGTTCCCCATAAATTCCTGGCTAATTATGTCTTACAGTTGCGGCTGGTTATTTTTAACACCTTCGAGGTGTTTTCCAGCTTTCTAGCAGAGACTGATGAGTTGGTCTCCTCCACTGGACCTCGAGACTGGCTGCTAAAAAAAACATTTTGTCTCCTTTCTGTTTTTCCTGGTGGCAAAGGGAGAGACATGGGAGGCCTGTTTTGTTCCCTCAGTCCGGCTGGAAGGACCAAGCTCTGCAGCCCTGGGAGAGGTTCCCCTACTAGCCTACTAGTGAGCCTGCAGGCTCCTAGGTTTTTTTTTTCCTCCCAATTTCCAGTACTGCCCAGGGCTTAGGGCCAGAGGCTCAGTGGAAAAACAGGGACAGTGCTAGAGCTGCAAGGCCCAGACACCCCATGTCCTCAGTTTGGTCACCCTGACTGCAGTTGCAAATCAGAGGAAACCTCCAAGGAGCTGCAAGCTCACAGCAAGCGAGCTCAGGGAAACCGGCCCAGCGAGGCCGCCTCACCTGCCCTCTTTCACTTTTTGTTCTTCCCATTCTCTTTACTGATGTTAACCATGGCTGCCCCACAGTCCAGGGCTCCTCATACCTGCTCCAACCACCCAGCCCCGGTCTGAGATCAGGCTCACAGAAAGAAGCTCTGTCCCCATGTAGATGAATAGTGGCTGGGCGGCCACTGGCATGTGACACAGAGCTTCTGAGGACTCCTGGGGGCTGCAGCAAAGCCCCCAAACTCATCCATAAGGAAAAATCTGTGTCCTTGCGCAGTAGCTCCCTCCGTTGGGGCACCACTGGGAAGGTGGCTCAGGTGACACAGGTGGGAGGGAGTGTCCCCGGCCACCAGGGTCAGGAGGCCTGGCCAGCCCACTGGTGTCTGTCTGAAGAGATGTGAACTGCGGTGCACTGGGCACACTTAAAAGCACATGATCCAGGGTAATGGAAGCGTAGTGCACGCCTAATCCTAACTTTTTGAGGATATCTTCCAGGGAATACTAATGGAACACACACACAGGCCCTCACTGCTTTGCAAATTCTCTCCTGGCTCCCTGCCAGCAGATAGCAAAGGCCTCCAAGGACCTCACTCGCCAGGCTCCCTTGGCACACTTCCCAACCCAGCTGCCTTTCCCCTTTCTTCTGCCCCTGCCCAGGTCCTGTCTGATTTTTGTCCTCTCTGACAACATCCTGTCCACAGCTCTGCTCCTCTTCTCTTGGCCACAGTTCCAGTATTATCAGAGCCAGTTGACATCTTCCCAGCAAAGATGAAACCCTCCTTAAAGGCAGGGAGAAGCTGGGTAGGAAAGGCAAAACTGCCTTCAGCTGCTCAGGGTAAGAAAAGGGGGAGAGTGTGTTTTGTGCTACTTAACCACTTGATCTTTTTCTTTCATCTTTTTTTAAGGGATTGTAAACATGTTAAAGAGAGTACACATTAGAATTAAAACAGAAAAAATTGCAAGTGATACAGATTTTCACTTAACAAAGTAATATGAATTTCTCGGTATTTGTGGTAATATGTATTGTTGTCCTCCAGTTAATCATGTTACCAGATATATGCATGTAAAGTTGGAAGAAGAAAGAAAAACAGAAAGAAATGTATAAGAAATTAAGAAAAGAGAAAGGAGGAACAATAAAAAAAAAGATGTAACAAATTAAATCATTAACTACTTCTTTCCATAGAGCAGCAGAAACACACAGTACAGTTGTCCAAACCACCCTGATTACCTACATGGATAAATCTCCCCGCTCCTCCTGTCCTCCTCAACTCAGTAACTTTCCTTTTGAATAAGCTCGTTCTCTCTTACCAGTATCTGTTGTACCTTCAGATTCCATTTTCTGCTTTCAGCTTCTCACACTAAGGAGACAATACGATGTTTGCACAGGTGGGTCTGATCTATTTCACTTAAGAGTATGTTCTCTAGCTGCATCCATTTACCAACAAAAGGCTCAAATTTAGCCTGTTGTGTTTTGAGACACACTGTCACTATGTAGTTTATGCTGGCCTAGTACTTGTAGCGGTTCTCCTGCCTCAGCTTCCTGAATACTAGGATTACAGGTGTGTGCTACCATGCCCGCACTGTGCCTCTTCATCTTCAATCTACTTAATCTTAAATGGATGAAGAGACTCCTGCCAAGGTGGCCACAGTGGTGAAGCTAAACTCCTCAGAAGATTAACACACTGATGTCCACAGCTGACTGCTGTGAGGAGCTGGTCACCGGGATGTGCTTTTGAAAGGCAGGTCTCACTGAATGCCTGCTCCGGTGCTCAGCTGCCTGGCCATGATGAACTAAGCAGCTTCACTTCACCACACTCCCACCATGACATTCCTGCCTTGGAGCCAGCTGACCCTGGACTGAATCCTCTGACACTGTGAGTCACATTAAATGTCTCCTCCTTTAAGTTGCAGGTGTCAGGTGTTGTGTCTGAGTGACAGGAAAACAGAACAATGCAGTTACACGTTTACAGAGCACACCTCCTTCGTACAGAATAAGACCAAGTCCTTGCCCAGTGCACACTCCCCATTTAGTAAAGGAAGACAAGTGGAAACCCCCATTGCCTCCTCCAGGGTCCATAGCACATGGGGAGGAGGGCCTCACTTGGGGCATCACAGCCACAGGTAGCTCTGCTGATTTCCAGATGAGAAAAATTAGCTCAAAGATGAAGTGTAATGTGCCGTGTGTGGGCCTCCACTGGGGAGTGGCCTGAGCAGAACTGACCTCGTGTCCTCTGACTTGGAGGCCACACCACTCCTGTCTCCTGCTGGACATGGGGACCTCCTTCCTCCAGAGTTCCCTGGCCATGTCCAGTCTGCAGGTCCCAACCATGGAGTCCACAAGGGTTCCCCACAAATGCAGTGAGCGTGAGTGCATTTCTGTCCCCAAGGTAGCACACATTCTATGCTGCAACACAAGGCCACGAAGCAACAGCAAATCTGTCATCCTTCCCTCCGCAACCACGCTGGCACATAGGAGACATTTGTGATAACTTGATGAGAGGGCCTGCTCTCTCCTCACAGCACTGCCTGCGCTGTGGCTCAGGAGCTGTGGACATCTGTCCCACTGTCCCTGCTGGAGGGGGTGCGGCAGCTGAGCTGCAGAGTGTTTTGGAAGCAGTGGGATCTGACACATGGAGAAGGGGGTGGGGCAAGCCACCTTGAGAGGGGCACTGGGAGCAGGCTGCCCACTGGCCCGTACTCATGTCTGTCTGTGTCTTTCCAGTAGAGCCTCAGGTTTTCAGATCTGACACCTGGTGACATGGCCCTCAGAGTCACACTGGAGGCTCTGCTGGGTCTTCTGGCCCATAAACAAAACCAGAGCTGTTCCCGGCCCACACTGCCACTGGGACACCAGCCAGGCACTGAAGGAGGGAGTGTTAGAAAGAGTCATTGAATCTTCAATCAGTTCACCTCCTAGCTGGAGGTGGTGGCATACACTGTGATCCCAGCAGGCACAAGGCTGAGGGTGAAGGATTGCTGTGAATTCAAGGCCAGCCAGGGCTACATAGCGAGTTTGAGTCCAACCTGAATTGCATAGTGAGATCCTGTCTCAAAACAAAACAAATCAAAACAAAACAAAATTCATCTCTTGAAGCCTACTAAGATACAGTGAATTGGCAGAAGAAAGGGAGAGGAAAAAAATATCCTTCTCCTCTCCCAGGAGAGTGAGTTGGTTGCTACATTACATACAGACATGCAAATTTATTTGCATGGATGGAAAAATCTACTAACTTAAATAAAATTCAGCATTTTTATGGATTAAAGTGTAAAAGGCAGGTGCAGGGGTGGGAGGTTCGATCCCCAGGCCTGCAGTGCTGGCCCCACCCCTGGGGCACACTGACTTGGCAATGGAGACAGGGTATGGTGGTACATGTCTATAATCCCAGTTCTTGGGAGGCTGTAAACAGGTGGATCACTACAAGTCCAATCTAGTAGTCAGACCCTGAACACCCTGTAGACCCTTCCCCCCCCCACAAAAAAAAATCAGCATTTTTCACAGCTCTTCTTGCTGTCCTTAGGCTTATTTTTCACATATTTTAACATCATATATTTAGAAGATGAAAGCTGGAAAAGTTCTGGTGTGACCTCAGGTGTCTAAACAAGGAGTCACAGGTTTGGTCCCTCTTGGGGCCATGCAGAGATCACAGGGCAGTGTGGACAAGGATTGCCAGGTCCTCCCCTCATAGATGCTTGCAGAGAAAGCACTATGGGAGTCTGTAGGAGCAAGGCCAACTTGATCACCATTCATTCATTCTTCCTTTTTACTTTTTGAGAAATGTTTCTGAGTACTTCCCTGACTGAGCACCAGACAGGTTGGGGAGAGTGAGATACAATTTGTAGCCAGGTATGGTGGTGCATGTCAGGAATCCCAGCAATCCAGCAGGCTGAGGAAGGAGGGTCACAAGTTCAAACCCAGCCTGGACAACTTAGGAACTTATTCAGATCCTGTCTCAAAATGAAAATAAAAGATGGCTGGGGATGGAGCTCAGTGCAAAGGCTCTGGCTTCTAGCCCCAGTACTGAGAAGAAAGAAAGAAGAAAGAAAGAAAGAAAGAAAGAAAGAAAGAAAGAAAGAAAGAAAGAAAGAAGAAAGAAAGAAGGCAAGCATGGCTCCCAAGGGCCGGTAAGATAATTCAGTGGTCTAAGTGCCTGCTTAGGTAAACAGGGACGGGCATTTGATCTCTGGCACCGCATGCTGCGCTGGCCCCACCCCCAGACATGCTGAGCCAGCGACCAAGTTCAGGCATGATGGTGCACACCTGTAATCCCAATGCTAGGGAGGCTGAAAACAGGAGGATCCCTAAGAGTCCCAAGCTGCATAGTGAGATCCTATACCAAGTACATAAAACAAACAAAAAGCGACTTTCATCTTCAGGGAGCTCACATCGTAGAAGCGGGTGAGCTGGCCAGGTGTTCTGCTGCTGCGTCACAGATACCAAAGATGTACTGAGGATGGGGTGTGGCTGGGGAGCCAGCTTGACCATAAGGACAGTGAAGCCTGGTTGAACACTGAATGAACAGCATGGAAGGGCACGTGCCTTGGGGAATGGAAAGGAGCCAGAAGTCGGCTCTTGTGAAGAGCATTTGTGAAGCAGTAAGGGGGCTGCCATGGCTGGAAGGGGTGGGGGCTCAAGCCAGATGCATGGCTGGGAAGGAATAGAGGTTTTCCCTCTGTGTGAACTAACAGGTTGTCCTGCAGCAGGTGAATTGCAATGGCAGCAGCCACTGTCATCTTGGTCACTTGGACTCCTTGGGCCCCAAGGCTCATGGATGAGTCCAGATGGAGCCATGACACTGTTGGTTACACCCAGGAGAGGGACAAGATGGTCTAGGACTTGGTGCCACAAAGCAGCCAGTTTTTTTGTGTGGGAGGGAGGGAAACTTTGTCTCCTCTCCCGAAGGTGCTTGCTGCAAACGCAAACTTGAGAAATAGCCAGGTAAGGAGGGATTGTAGGATGTCTAGCAATAATGTGGTCTTGGTCATCCTGGGCTGCTGTGACAAATGGTCATAGATAAGATGGCTTAAGTGACTTTTACCTCTCACAGTTCTGGAAGCTGGGTGACCCTAGAACAAGGTGCACTTTGAAAGCCAGGTGTTCCTAGCTGCCATGTGGCGGTCCGCTCAGCTCCACCTCTGTCTTGCCTGCTTGAGCTGAAACCTCTGCATGGACAGAGGAATGGGCTATGAACTGTCTTCCAGAGGCTGCCTCACCCAGTAACCCACCACCAGAAGCCTGGGTCTTTGAATTGAGAGAGTTCCTCTCTATAAAATGTGCCCTGAACCCCTGCCTCGGGCTCTAGACAGCCTCTTGGGACTTGGCCCAGAACCTAGTCAGCTGAGTTCTTGATTCAGGCTTCTCCTCAAATCCTGCTGTGCCAAACTCTGCCCTGGATTCTTGGCGTGAAAGTGAGCCTCGGTGGCTGCTGCAGTAGAAGGAGAGTTTTACCAGTGCTCAGCTCCCCAGCTCACTTCTGGCTCCTCAGGCTGGTTTTGCACCTTGCCTGGCACCTGCGTGGTCCTGGAGGTGGCTGCTTGGTGCCTCACTGTGGGCTCCCAGGCAGGACCCAAGCCTGGTGGGTTTGTGCAGCTGAGTAGTTTCTGCACCCCTAGTGCTCACATGGGTCTGGCACATAGGATGTGTTGCAGACACTTGGGAGGAACCATGTTTACTTGGAAGGAGAAACAACAACTTCTGCAATTGCCAAGGAAAGTAGATAGCAAATGGCCAAGGTGCAGGATCTGCTGGGGGCCACCAGGCTGGGGAGCCCCCAGCCCATTCCCAGGTGCTGCGCTGTGTCTCCACCCCAGACTCCAGCTGAAGTCTCTAGACCATCTCTGCTGTGAGTTCCGTCTTGGTTCACTGGCAGAGTTGGGTTCTGAGCCTTTGAGTGGCAGGCTCCTAAGTGGGCTTCATCTTCACTGCCCATCTCTTGCTGCAGCTTCTCCCAGGAACCTGGAGCTCTCCTAGCCAACAAATAGTGGCGGGATGGTGGTGGATGGAGACTTCTGCGACAGATTTCATCTCCCACTGGGAGGTGGGTGGCAGGGTCAGGCTGCTGCAACAGCACCCAGACTGTTACAGGCAGCTAAGTTAGACATCAGTTTGTAGTCACAGGCACAGCTGACGAGCACGGATTATCAAGATGAAGACACAGTGCCTATGCCTCCCTAAAGGGTAAGCTGTAACTGAGGTTTATAGTATAATTAGCACCACCTGGTCCAGTGGGTCCAGCTAGGCATCAGTGGCCAAGGGGACTGACCAGAGCAGCTAGACCCACCCCTTCTCCCAAATGCCTTTGTTCTTCCCTTGTCCCCTTGCTACCTGGTGTGTCTCCCTATTTGACCAAGATTAGTGGAGCACCTATTCTTATACCCCATAGGTTGATGATAGTTTAACCCATGTTGTACCCACATAATGACCTTGGTATCTGCATTATCTCTGACAAAGAGCCTCAGCGGCCGCCCACTTGGGACCCCTCCGGAAAGCGTGTCATTCTCTCCTTATCTCCAATAAAACCCTCCTAACTCCTTGGTTTGCAACTTCATCCTTCGTGTTGCGGAACCACAAACTCAGCACATTTGATCTCTGACCGGTTGTGAGCTCATATTTATCCTAAATGAAGAGAACCAAGCTGTATGGCGGGGTTGCTCTTGGGCTAGCTGCAGGTGCCAGGCTGGCAGCCTGCTTGTCTGGTACTCTGGGCCCCTGGGAGCAAGAGCTGGGGCCCAGGGCTGCGCAACCCCCACTGGCTCCATTCCTAACCAAAGGGTTGCAGAACGGTCAGTGTCTCCAGCCACTGAAAGCACCAATTCTCCCTAGGTGGAAGGGCTCTTGTTTCCCATCCCTCTGGGATCCTCTCTGTAAATCGTGAGCTGGTGACCAGGGACCTAACTCCCTCAGGGCACAGGCGAGGCAACAAAAAGCCTGACTTTCCCAGACCTTAAAAGAGCTGACTGGCTGTGGGTGCTCCCCAGTGGAGCTGGGTGAGGGAGCCTGGCGTGGGGCCGGCTCCAGTCCCTCCACAAAGGACCTCTCTTCTTTCCCAGGCAGGCTGACAAATCCTGCTGCTCCCTCTGACTGTCAGGTCCTGGCCTGGGGTGCAGATGAGGTTCCCATGCCTGGACTCTTCAGAAAACTGCAAGCACAGAAAAAGTGTACAGGGGCTTTTGGCTGCGCTCCTTGACTGGAGGCCAGAGAGCAGTGGGTTCACAATTACCTCACTATTGACTATCGGAGTAGTTTCTCTGTTTGACCTTCTTGGAAGAATGGTTACCTTGGTGACAGATTGTTATCAGTTCCCTAATGATTCAGTGGAGAGCAGTTTCCTCCGCACTGAGAGCTGGGAACCTGTGGCCCCAGAGCTGGGTGCTTTGGCTTCTCCCTCTGTGTCTGTAAACTGCAGGCAGGCAGGCAGCACTGTCTAGAAATGGACCTTGGTTCCACAGCCAACCCCATCTGGGGCATCAGGGACTGGGCTAGTGGTGCCAGGATTGCCCTTAGCAGGGTGCTGAGCTGAGCCCCTGGGGAGCTACTCCTGGGTAGGAGGTACACAGGAGACTCCTCTGGGGACAACTGAGAGTAGAAAGGGAGGGGGCCCAGCCACTCCTCCTGCCCCAACTTCTCCATGTGACCCTTTGCTAACTAACCCTTTTCTAACCTATTGGATATACATCACCCTCTGGGC
>PVKN010029468.1:0-12988 GCA_004027915.1 Capromys pilorides
GAACTCAAACCAACAGAATATAAAGGCCTCTGCAAAGTGAAAAAGTCAAAAGAAGAAGAAAGAGAGGGAGAAGGAGGAGAAGGAGAAGGAGAATGAGAAGAAGGAGAAGCAGAAGAAGGAGAAGGAGAAGGTGATTCAATACAACTGTTTTGACATCTTGGTTTGGGCCTGTAAGATAAATCAGAATTCTAAGCTTAGAACTATGAATAAGGAGATACATTCATGTTTAAGGCAACAAATTGTGATAATTTGTTACAGCAGCCATAGGAACCGAAAAATGTGGGGCTGGACATGTAGTCACACTAACAAAGTTGATTTTTTGCAACTTGAAAAATCCTACAGCCTCTATTCTCAAGGTATTGTATTGGGACATGGATTGACTTTCTTTGAGAAACTGGCCACACTCAGTCTCTGGTGGTCCTGGGTTGGATATAGCAGAGATTTCAGGAGCAGGGAATGCTCATAGCTTCTTGGGGGATCCTTTGAAGGTGTCCTTGAAAGTGTGGGCATCAGCATGGTGGGTGGCAGGGAGAGACATGGCTTTGGTATAGCTTTCCAGGACTGATCCAGTAATAGCTCAGGCAAGAGAG
The DNA here is from genome assembly GCA_004027915.1 of Capromys pilorides. Classification (NCBI taxonomy): domain Eukaryota; kingdom Metazoa; phylum Chordata; class Mammalia; order Rodentia; family Capromyidae; genus Capromys; species Capromys pilorides. The sequence goes on from PVKN010029468.1 coordinate 591, forward strand.
GCTCAGCCTCTTGTTTAGACTTATCCTAAACATTACATCTTTCTTAGATCTTGGATATCCCTTACTGTCAGAAAGAGAGAGAGCATGAGATTTAGATTTGGTTTTATCCCAGCCAAAATTACTTACAGATTGTGTAACCTTGGGCAAATTACTCAACTTCTCCGAAACTTAGCTTCCTCATTTATAAATACTCACTTGACTGTGTTATTTATAAGGAAGGCTGTTACAAAGTATAAATAAGACTCTACGAGACACCTGGCACAGACCGGAATAGTGAATCTTACTGAAGAAGGACAGTTATGAGGATCCTCTCCAGCTTGGTGAATGGTCATAGGACGAAGTGTGAGCTCTTTTCCATGTGCTGGCCCACATGGAACCACGCTTAGGAGAGGAGTAGAGCTTCTGGGAGCATAACTAAACAGGCAAAGCACTTGCCACACTCTGAAATAAGACATACAGCTGTTTTTTTCATCAAGATCTTAGGGAAAGGGCTGATGACAGGAAACTGCACAGCCCAGGACATTGCTGGTTCTGGGTTCTCTGGTCCTTAGTATTCTTTGGTGGTGGTCCTAGCAGAGAAGGTGACCAGAACTGCTTTCTGAGTTTTGGAAATCACTATTCCTCCGGGTCCTCAGATTCTCAGGAGAACAGGCTTCTTTCAGTTTCCTACAAGTTTTTGGGAAAGCTGTGGCCTAAAATTTCTGAGACATCTGTTTTCCTGCCCTTAAGTCCTTCCTTCTATAGCATATGGCCTTCTAAAGCTCTGATGTCCAGCCCTGAACCTACAGCACCCTTTTATGCGTGTCCCCCTAAGGTGATCTGTGGCAGAAGTCCCGTGTGTAGTAGCTGCATGAGAGCTACTTGGGGAAGCAGCTCTGGAGGTGCATTGCTTTCTCCCTGTTGCCCCTTTCCTCTGCATTCTGGCGGGCTCAGTCTGGATCCCTGCTCAGCAGACCCCTCCCACATGTGCTCCTGAGTTAGCAAGGTTACAATAAACATCAGACAGCCCAGAGGTCTGTGCCTGCCCTTTCTGACTTCCCAAGTTTGAGGATCAAGTGTAATGAAGAGAATATACAAGTTGTTATTTTCCTTTTAATTCTTATTTCTGTTGGAGAATTGCTTCTGTACGGAAACTCACATTGTTCACTAACTACAGCTAACTACCTTTTTAACTTCCCTGAAGTTTTCTTTCTCTTTTGATGGTCACTGTTTTTAAACATGGAAACAAATTTCAAAAACCATGTACCAGAGTTCCATGCATCTTCAGTAGAGAGCAGCTGAACTAAGACTGTGTTAGATGCTGGTTAGTTGGCTAGGTACCTTTGACTGATGTCTCAGACATATTAGTACCTTAACAAAACTACAAATTTCTGTATTAACTAGCTAGACCTTTGGCATTACTTCAAAACGGGATTTTAAACAAAATAGAACTGAGGCTGTTAAATGCCAAGGGACTATTGTTTCTCTCTATCCTACTGAAGTACTTTCTTTTCTTTGGCCTATTGCTGGGTGCTGGGAGAGCAATTTCATTATAAAAATAAACATTAGGGGTTTGCTTGGTAATTTAGGGATATTCATGGGCCATTTGCTTCAAGTTTAGACAGCATCAAAAATTAATCCTGGGCCGGGCATGGTGGTACATGCCTGTCATCTCAGCACTTGGGAGGCTTAGACAGGAGGATCAGTGTGAGTTTGAGACCAGCCTGGGCTACAAAAGTGAGCTCAAGGCCAGCTTGAACTGCATAGCAACACCCTGTCTCAAAAAAGAAAAAATCCTGATTTTCCGTTGGATTGCTGTGTGACCTTGGACTGGTCACTGAAACTCTCTGGACCTTGGTTTTGTCCTATAAGCTGCGAGTATGTTACCTCTGAGATAGTGCACAGGGCTCGCATTCTAGACATAAAAAGGAATGAAACACAAGTTTCCTTTCTTATCTTTTAAGTATGTTTAATTCATGTACTCTTGTGTGCAAATCCTTTAGATCAAAATGGACTTCTCTCTTCCTTCTCCTATTACTTGATCAATTTCTGGGCCCATTTTAATAAAAACAATCCAATTCCTAAGCCCTGGGGTTTCAAGTAGCTCTTGGTAAATTAGAACTCAATAAATATTTCATAGTCAAATTCAAAATAGCAACCTGGCTCCTTCCTAGTATTAAACAGATTGAAAAAGTCTCCAAGGTAGGAAGCAGTGGAAAATGAATATGTTAGCAATTGGAGACATATGTGGATATGGCAGTTTTACCCTCCTGCCCATGTCAAAGAGGACTCTTAAAGTATACTCAAGGATAACCTGCCAATACCAGTACTTTGCCCAGATAAATTACATGGCCTGGAGTCAGAAATAAAGTTAGCATTTTGAGGAGGAGGGACTGTACTTTCCCAGGCTGGTTATGGCTACGTCTAAATAAACACATTAATAAATTAGGACTCAGTAGTAAGCAATGTCTAAACAAGCTTAAAACCACCTCCAACTTAAATCCAAGTATCAGGACTAGAAATGGTTGAAATTTGTCCATTCTGTGAAAGATGAAGTGGGTAAATAGAAATAGCCTATGAAAAGTTAAAAGCCTCATTTACAGCTGGCTACTGAAGACAGTGAAGAAGATAGAACTCTAAAATGCCAACAATTTTCTAACCTTTCTCCGAGGAATGCACCCTTTGGTTGTAGATTTAGTCGTAAGCGTGGGTGCTTGAAAAATGATCAAAGGTGGGCAGAGATGTAATGAGACAAAAACCTACAAGACGAGGCAGCCCTGGAAAGTGTCAGGCTGGGCCTGCCCTATTGTTCCTGTACATCCAAGGCCCACTGTCCTGCCCATCAGATAGTATCAGACAGGCCTCCTCTATTTGGCCCATTTGAAGAACACAAAAGCGAAGATGGTAATCCAGAACCCCAGCTTTATGAATGTCTCCACTAAAGATCTGGTCTTAATTACATGATTGGAGAAGTGTTTTATGTTTTCTAAGATTAGCTTTTATACCAGCTACTGTGACTGGCAAAGCCCAGGCTCTTGTACAAGCAGCTCCAGTGAAATGGTTTTATGCGACGGGCAGATCCATCTGAGCTTCTGGGGAAGTCTTTTACAGAAATACTTCTTCCTATGTGCTTTATATGTACTAGCTGACAATTTCAACTTGCAAAGGGGGAAAAAAAGGTAAGTAAATGATAGCAATGGGTCAGTTATGTTTTTTTTAAAAGTTTGGAAGTTAATGACTTCATGAAATTATTGGAACACAGAGTTTGTTCCAACCAGATGTTTCCTTCATTCAGTGCATATTATGGAGCACCTGCGTCTGCTGCAGGGCTGTTCAGAAGCACTCAGCGGTTACTGTGCCAGAGTCCTTGCTGTTACACCCTGCAATTAGTCTTTGCCCAGCTATTTTCACCTCACTCAAATTGTCACGACCGAGTTGCTGAGGAGGGAGACTGGCATCAGTTATTTATTGTCACAATAATGCTGTACAATGAACCACCCTCAAATTCAGTGGCAGAAAACAATTCAGTGTTTACTAAATCAACAGTTTAGGTGGGCTGGTCGGAGCAACTGTGGTCTCAGTTGGGCTCACTACCATGTCTGTTAGTCGCAAGGACTGACTTACGTAGGTCATGCTCGGTGGTGAGCTCCTTTTATGAGTCTACTCCCAGATATGCAGAGCAGTTGATTGGCTGTTGAGTGGAGTGAACTCAGCCATCCTGGTCAATGGTTTCTTACCCTCTAAAAGTCTAGCCTGGGACTAAAGGCTATGCAAACATAGAAACTGGAGTTATTGGCTGCTGTCAAATCTTCCCATTGGCTAAAATAGGTCTATAAACTGTGAATGAAGGAACGAGGAAATGTGTTAAATGTTTTGTTAGCTAAGCTGCTAATTGACACTGCAGATTCCAGAGAGACAAAAGACTGAATGTAGTGTGTCAGTTTATCACAGTTTACAACTGTGCTTGTTGATGCTATGGTAGCATTTTCTTTTTATTAGTTTTTTTTAAAGGACAGCCACTTGCATATAAGTTCTTTTTTTAATTTTTATTTTATTTATTTGTTTGCTTGTTTGTTTGTTTCTTTATTTACTTACTTTATGGCTGGCTCAGCCTGCCCTGGTGGTGGGGCTGGCGCAGCATGTGGTGCTGGGGATCGAACCACAGTCCCTGCAGTTGCCTGAGTTTTCCTAAGCAGGCACTTTAGACCACTGAACCATCTCGCCGGCCCCTCTTGTATATAAGTTTATTTAACTATATTCTTATTTCAGTTTGGGAGTAAATACTACTTATTATTGGAAGTAGCCAAAATAATTTCCAATACAAGTTTTAAGAAAAATACTTTTTGAGGAAAAAAAGTATGGGAGAAAAGTAGTTTCATAAAGTTTTGGGATAATGAGTGGACTTAATCATTTGGTGGAAGATAATGTGTTCTGGGTGGGGAAAGGGAGATAAAGATAGAGAATTAGGTTGGAAACTGATTGCGAAAGGCCTTGACTTCCAAGCAAAGGAATCTAAATGTTTTTCTTGTCATGTGAATACTAACAGGGAACTATTAAAAATAATCTGGAATCAGGGAATGGAACTGAAAATGGCATGGAAATTGGATAATGCAAAAGTCCCTAAAAGGAAGAACATTCTAACTTCTTGCTTGTTTTCTGCTTTTGCTGAAATGCTGGTGTCAATAAGGGTGGCAAGGCTGTACTGTAGGGCTACTGTTGGCCCAGAATGCAGTCGACGTACAGCCCCTGTGAGCCCTCTAGCTTTGCTCTTTTCTGTGACTTCTTGAAGATCTAATGTGTTTCTTTGCAAAGAGGAGCAGGTAAACAGTGTGTATGAGAAGGACTTCTGTCATCCCCAACTGCAGGAAAACACTCTTTAATACATGTTTAACCAAGAAAATGCTTCAGCTCCCTGTCTGTACTTATTCTCAGCAAACAAATCTATGGCTCATATATGTGTGTTTATATTCCTTCCAAGTTACTCTTTCAGGGCTGAGACTCACTCACAGCTAAACTTTCTGGAGTTGATATGTTGATATTTATAATTGAGACTAAATTTCCCCCTCCTCCCAGGAAAGTAACAAAATCCATTGTAATAAAGCTGTGGTTCTCTGCCTGGGCTGCACATTAGAATTTCCCAGGGAATTTTAAAAAGTCCCAGTTCCTGAGAATATAGCCCAGGCATTGGTTTTTTCAATTGTCCAGGTGATTTCAAGATGCATCCCAGGTTAAGGACTGCTACAGTATCTGTGTGATCAGCATCACTGTTGGTGAACCTGCCTGGTGCACACTGCTTCTTTGTTGGGCCTTCAGCTTTCACAGTGTGTTCAGTGCTGAGATCTCTGCCCTGGAAGAACCAGGCTTGATTGCTAATCCCTGTAGCTGTGGTTTTCTCAGGAAGCCACTATAAGCAAAACAAATTTTTCTGCAACTGTGCTTTGCATTATCCTCTCTTGGTTTCTGCTGCCTGTCTACTGGCTTTCCTGGTAGCCTCTGCTTCCTCATTGCAGGGCAATGCCTTATCCCTTTGGAAGACAGCATGCTGGGCCTAAGACTGTGTCCATATAAGCCTATATCAGTATGTTAATGTGTTTGTGACCAGCAAAACAAATGACGTGGACTGAGTGGGAAGAGGCAGAGAGTCCTTTCCCTTTTTTTTCTTCCCCATAACAGGGTCTGTTGGTTTTTCCTTTCCTATCCATATATGTTTGATCACTTCTAGTCATTTTAGTACCACTTTATAATATTGAAAAATTATGATCCAGCTTTCCTGGCCCCATTTAAGAATTTCAGTGGACTCTGGGCAACCTGTGGGACTCTGGTAAGCTCTGAACTTCCTTAATCCCAGTGCGCAGGCATGGAGCTTCTGCTGGTGTCAGTCCAAACTTTTAAGAACTTAGGTGGACTCTGAGTGGCCTGGGGGGCACAAATGAGGTGAGATTTCTGGGCCCAGTGTGCACAGGGGCAGAGCTTTCCTGGAGCCATTTAAGAACTTGGGCAGACCCTAGGTGACCTGCCAGACTTTGTCTGGGTGATTACTGGGAACTCCAAAATACCAATGCAGGAGCAAAAGGCAGTCTCATTTTTCTAACCCACCAAGAGCAAATTCAGAAGACAGAGACATTGAAGAACTTGGAAATTACACACCTGAAATCTCTGAAATGATAGCAGTTGAAGTAAGGAAACGAGTCCATCAAGCTATAGAAGAAATAAGATCATAAATAATCTTTCAAGTACAAAAAGAAAGGACAACAATCATGAAAGAAATGCTTAGCACAGATACAGAAAACATAGACAGAAAAACACAGGAGAATAGAAAAATGATGGAAACACTGAATGAACAATACATGAAAGAACTAGAATGCACGAAACAGATATTCAAGAAATTAAGAACTCCATTGGAAGCTAGCAAAACCACTTGAATGAAACTGAACATAGACTTTCAGACCTTGAAGACAGTGCTGCAGCTAATGAATGTGAAATAAACGATCTCTTAAAACTAACAAGGAACCAGGAAATAAGAATTCCGCAGCTACAAGATGATGCAAAGAAAAATAATATGAACATAATAGGTGTCTTTACCTGGTTTATCCTTTCCACAATGAAATATTATTCAGATATAAAACAAGATAAATTTGAGTCTTTTGTCAGTAATGGATGCAATTAGAGAACATACTCTTACATGAAATAACTCAGACCCACATGTACAAACATCGTATTGTCCCCTTAGTGTGAGAACCAGAAAGATAAAAATAGACTCTTAAGGGTACAATAGACAGTGGCAAAAGGGAATGAATTTATTCAAAAGGAAAGAGTAACTGAGTTGAGGAGAAGGACAGGAGAGGGGGAGGGGGAAAGAGACTTGTCTATGCATGCAAGTAGGATGGTTTAGACAACTGTACTATGCATTTCTGCTGGTTTATGGAGAGACACAGTTAATGCTTTAATTTGTTTTGTCTCCTTTTTTCAATTGTTTGTACTTTTTGTCTTCTTAGTTTCTTATGCATTTCTTTTTTCTTCTTTCAGTTTTGCATGCCTATACTGGTAATGTGAACAACTGATTGGAAGACAACACTGTGCATTACAACAAATACTGTGAAATTCATATTAGTTGTTAAGTGAAATTCTGTATCACTTGTAATTTTTTTGTTTTAATTACATTTGTATTGTCTTTAAAAATAAAAAATTAAAAATGAACAAAAAATTATGATCCAAATCAAATTTCAAGCTTTCTTCCAATTTGGAACTTCTTGGCCTGATCTAAGCTTGAAACCTTGTAATAGGAAGTGTAGGGTGTGCTTTATTCTCCTGTAACTTCTTTTCCTGGCTTTCATACCTCTCCTGCCTCTGACAGCTCCAGCTGGATCTTTGTGGCTTTTGTCTTGTAATAGTACATACAGTGGGTTCTGCTGTGGATGCCTTCCAGGTGTTCGAGCGTCCAACACTGGTTCTGTCTTTTCTTTCTGTGTCTCTGTGTCTGTGTCCGTGTCCCTGTCCCTGTCCCTGTCTGTGTCTGTCTGTCAGTCTCTTTCAGTAGGAAGTAGTATACAGAGGCCAAGATCTGATTGCTCAGGGTGCTCATGGATAACAGGATGCTGTTGCTCATAGGCACTCACCATAGTTAGCATAGGGATAGGTGTGTGATGTGTGTCGTGTGTGTGTGTGTGTGTGTGTGTGTGTGTGTGTGTATGTGCTTCTTAATATTCTTCTCTTTACTGAAAGCCACAAGTTCGCCAAGATGTTTTCAATTATAACCCAACACCAGGGATTGTTCCAGCTTTTCTTCTTTCTGTATGTGTAGCTCTTTTTCAACAGCAAGAAAATTAATTTCTATTATTCTTAGAGTGCCTACTATAGAGCAATCTCCTTTATCTGGCACTCTGCTCTCTTCCACAGGCTTCTCTCCTCACACTGCTTGAACTCTGAATCACATGGCCTCCACCATGCCTTCACTCACTCTCACTGCGGAGCTATCTTGCTCTGCCCCAGCCGATGATGTTAGGGCTGAATGGTTCATGGAGAGGACAGTGCCAAGGGCCCCAGACCAGCTTCAAGTCACCTACGAGCAAGTCTTGTAACAATTTGGTGGTATTTCATTTACCATGACACATGTAAATAACCTCAAATGCACCTAGGTACTATAGACTTCACTCTTTGATTAATCTGAGAATGACTTCTTTGAAGGAGAATAGTTTTCATGAACTGGAAAAATATTCTCTTCATTAGTGGAAGAGCAATGGACGCGACACATATCTGCCCTATGCTACTAACATTTTCTCCTTCACTTTAAGTCTAAAAAAGCAACAACTGAAACATTTATTTGTAATGTTTGCTCATTTCTATGGTGTGCAAACTCCCACTGTGGATGACTGGAAGCCCCACGTGGTGTCACTGGATGTGAAATTAGAAAGGGCTGCTTGCTACATGGTACAGCGTTTCCGTTATCTGCTACAGACTTGTGAATAAACTCAAGTACACAGACAGTGCAACATAGGGCTGGCCAGATAGCTCAGTGGACTAAAACACCTGTTCAGGCAGGGGCAGGGACCAGGATTTGATACCTGGTGTGCTGTGCTGGCCCTGTCCCCAGGGCACACTGAGGCGGTGAATGAGCCCGGGTGTGGTGGCATGTGCCTGTGATCCCAGTGCTTGGGAGGCTGAAAACAGGAGAATCACTATGGGTCCAATCTGTGTAGTGAGACCCTGCAGATCCTGTACTAAATACACTTAAAAATGCAACAATTAGGATGTGATCTATTTTGAGTATTTATTGTCTTTGTTTTAAATATAATTTAAGTGTAAGTGTATGACTTAGTCTATTCTGCTACAACAAAATGCCAATGGCTGCATAATTTATAAGCAGTAGAAATCTATTTCTTACAGTTCTGGAGGCTGGGGAGTCCAAGATGAAGGAGCCAGGACTCTATCTGGTGAGAATTTTCTTACTGGGTCCTCACATGGTGCAAAGGCAAGTGCCATGTCCTTGCATGGTGGGAGGAAGAAGGGCAAAGTGGCCTCGGTTAGTTTCTATGGTGACCTCATTTATAAGAGCTCCACTGGCCAGGGATATAGTTCAGTGGCATCTGCCTGGCAAGCCCACAGTCCTGGGTTTGATTCCTAGTGCTTCCCCCAAAAAAGCTTCACTTGTGATTTAATCACTTTTCTAAATGTCCCCCCTTTAACACGGATTTTGGAGAACATTCAGATCATAGTAGTTGATACAGATCATGGCTGTTTTTAGCAACATGTTCATAAAATTGGCTTAAAAAACAATTTGTACCAGGGAGCAATTTGCACTAGCTCAGCACAGTGCACCTGGATGGTAGGTACCTGTCACACCTGGCAAAGGAGAAGGAAGTGGGCAGGGAGAAGAGGAAGGCTAACCAGGAGGCCGTTGCCTATGGGAACTCCACAGGTTGCCTATGGGAACCCCTGAGACTCAGTACGCTGGGGTTCCCCTAAGAGATCTCATGGGACAGACCTTGAAGGAGGGTGGAGCGGAAGCAGAGTGCTGTGGCCAGCCTGGCTCTAGACTTCCAGGAGTGAGAAAGATGTGAAGATGTGAAGACAAGATACAGAAGGTGGAATCAGCGGAGCTCTCTGTTGGTAGAGAAAAGAATTGCACAAGACCCGCAGTGCGTTCATTTCCACAGTTGGCAATTTGATGTCTGTTGAAAGCACTCTGCCTACCACCTGGCTTGGCTCTCATGCCCAGGGTTCTTGGGGCCGCAGCACCTGCTCACCTTGCTCGGTGCTCGGTGCTCTCGGCTCTGCACCTGTGAACGATCTCTAGCTCAGCCGCTCCCAACAGAGAGTCCTAGTCTTTGGGGATGGCTGGGCTGATAGGCTGGGGGACATTTCTTCATATTCTGTGGTGCATCTGTAGATTTAGCACACTTCTGAAGCCAGAGGACACCCCAGACTGACAGCAGCAGGATGTCCTTTGTAGGCTGGCGACCTATCTGCCGGAGACCTCCAGGATGGGCTGAGGTGATGTGGATGGGTCACCAGTTGTGGCTACTCTGCACCCCAACATGCTTCTGTGTAGGCCTCATCTCACCTTTGTAAAACAAGGAGGCACAGCATCTACTTTCCCTCCTGAGCCTCTAGTATGAGTCGAAGAATACACTTGGCCCTGGAGAAGAACAGAAGGCATTCCTGTAGTGGAGGATGCCTGGACTTTTCATCTTCTCACGGTGGAAGGGCTGAATGCCACTCTGCCCTCCCATATCCTTGCCCCCTCGTTCCTGAAGTGCCAAAGGAAAGGAGAGAGGAAGAAGGATGCAGGTGTCTAGCAGGGCAACTGCCATTCAGCCCCTCCAGGGGTGAGTCTGAGTCCCTCCCTCTGGGCACAGAAAGTCTATCTCACAAGCAACAGGCCCATGTCAGGTGGCTGCTCACCAGATTGGGTTTCCAGACCCTGGGAGCACTCAGGTTACTGTGTGGTCTGGTTCAGGGTATCGTTTTCTGTGGCATTCTCCTGTAGAGACTCTTCGATACTCCCTCCCTAGAGCTTCTTGACCCAGATACTCAGACAGCACTTGATTCTGTTTGGCAGAAAAGCAATGTAAAGTGAGTCAAAAAGTAGGAGGTGCAGCAGAGGACATTTAAGGGACTTTACCTCCACTGCAGAGGCTCCTGGGACTAAGAAGGCAGAACCCACACGGCCAAGGGAGCTGCGCATCAGGTGGCCACAATGGGAGAACCGGTGCTCACAATGTGAATGCAGTTATTTTTCCTCCTTCTTTCCCATAATTGTTTTGTAGAGCTGGTTTATGAACCGCAAAAGAGAACCACTCACGCTATGTTATCTTCTCATCTTGATTTTGGGCACAGACATTATTTACTCACTTATTTACCAGACTTCAGTCCAGGTGGCCTTTTTATTATTTCCAAATGTCTATTCATCCGCTGGGGTTGATGACAATAGACACCACCCACGAAATACTTTCTGTATTTCAGGCACTGTGCTAAGATGCTATGTGAAGTATCTAGTAGTTCTGTAAAGTGCTACAATCAAAGTTTTCTTCATTTTTACAATAGAGCAAATGGAGGTATAAAAAAGTTAAGATGGTTAGGTATATAGATCAGCAACATAAGCACCTGCCTGGCAAGTACAAGGTCCTGAGTTTGATCCCTGGTAGGAAAAAAAAAGTTAAGAAATTATTTCCAGTCACACAGCCAGTAAAGGTAATCCTGAGATTCAAAGCTCACATAAGACCCAGACACCTTATTAAGTAATCTGCTCATCAATAGTGCATACCAGACACTGTTCTCCGCAGTAAGACTCATCACTGAACAAGATAAACAAAAATTTCTACCCTCTTGGAGCTTAGATTTCATTGGAAGAGACAAGGATGAAGAGTAGTACTCTAGAGAAGTAAAGGCCATCGCTGTTGGAAAATGATTTAATAAAGGAAACGTGCAGGGGAAGAGGGCTTCGGACCCCATGGAGATTGCAATGGAGTGGCCTGCAGAGGCCATTGCAGAGATCTGAAGGAACAGAGGGAACGAGCCATCTGCTATCGAAAGGTTATTTGAGGCAGAGGAATATCCAGTGCAAAGACCCTGAGGCAAGAACATGCACGGTGTGTTTGGGAAACAATTGGGCACCTATCTGCTAGGATTTTAATGTTGTATCCCTTTCAAAATGCATGTTGAAAATTAATCTCCAAAGTATCTGTCGTGAGAGATGAGGCTTTTAGGAGATGGTTAGGTTGAGAAGCCTCTGTCCTTGAGAATGGGATCAGCGCCTTATAAAAGTGCTGGAGGCAGGGAGTTTATCCCATTTCTGGCCCTTCCTTTTCTTCCTTGTACTGTGTGAGAACACAGAATTTCTCTTTTTCAGAGCATGCAGCAAGGTGCTATGTTGGAAGCAGAGACTCAGCCTTCATCAGACAGCAAGTCTATTTAAACGAAGATTTTTCAGGTTTTTTAGTCTCTAGGCCTATGAGAAATATATTTCTGTTGCTTAAAATTTCAGGATTTTTTTTATAGTAACACAAATAGACCAAGAAAACCTCCCACTCAGACGGGATGGCAAAGTTGTTGTGAAGCATTCTCCCCTGAGATGACAGCAGAGAAATTTACAGGACTGTGAGCAGAGGTGTGACATGGTCAGACTTCTCCTTGCATGGGATCATGGCTGCGAAGAAATGCTGCGGGGGAGCACAGCCATCTGTCTGTTCGATTGTCCTAGCCAGGTCCTGCTGCAGGTGCAGGCAAGAGATGGTGATGGTTCAGACCAGACCGGGAAGGTGGCTCCACGCATCAGGCAGTTGTGTTACAAGTTGCTACCAAGCACGTTAAATTTTATCCAGATTAAGAAAACCTTGAATAAAAGAGAATTAAGAGGGCTTGCTCCTAATCACTTTACAATAGCAGATTTAAGAGCAGCAGGGTAACCAAGAGAGCGTACT
>PVKN010029469.1:0-12984 GCA_004027915.1 Capromys pilorides
AGGGGGGGGGGGGCTTAAGCAGGGGGACTGTTGGACTGTGGAGGAATGAAGGCATCAATGAGCAGGAGATAGGTTTGATGAGAATCAATGTGTAAAAAACTAAAGAAATAAAAGCATATTTCAGAACTTGAACCATCGGGTTTTGAGATTTCTGAGATGGAAATTTTCTTGCTAATAACAACGTTCAGGACATGACCACAAAAGGGAATGGAAATGAGGAAATCATGGAACTTTGGAATGAATACATGACGTGTAAACGTAGAAACACAGGGACATACAGAATCATGGAGGCTGACAAGGCAGGAAACAAGACAATACACAATTACAGTACAATTACAGTAAACTTAGCTTCTTGCTCCCTCAGGCTTCTCTGAACCAGAACATACTAAGTGATCCTAACATTCTTGGAGGCTAAACCACACATAAAATTAAATACCAGGCTGGGGATATAGCTCAGCAGCATAAATGCCTGCTTGGCAAGCACAGTGTCCTGAGTTTGATCTCTGGTTCAAAAAAAAAGGGGGCGGGGTAAGGAGATAACTCCATGGCATAAGTGCCTGCCTGGCAAGTACAAGGTCATGAGTTAGAACCCTGGTCCCACAAAAAAAGGAAATACTATAACAACCATGCCTTTGATATGAAGCATACATATTTCTTTCCAATGGCCTTTTACCATTTTCTTGGAGTTGATGAATACAGTTGTTCTTATTTCACACCTTATGGGCCTTCTGTAAGGACCAAAGTAGTGGAGCACATCAAATTGGCTCCTTTAATGTACAATACAGGTCCTCCTAGGTGATGCAGCAGTGCGAGCTGACCTAAAGAAAGCCTTCCTAGGGGCTGGCGACATGATTCAGTGGTCTAAAGCACCTGCTTAGGAAAACTCAGGCAACTGCAGGGACTGCGGTTCTATCCCCGGCACCACATGCTGCGCCAGCCCCACCACCAGGGCAGGCTGAGCCAGCCATAAAATAAGTAAATAAAACAAACAAACAAATAAACAAGCAAACAAATAAATAAAATAAATTAAAAATGGCCGGCAAGATGGTTCAGTGGTCTAAAGCGCCTGCTTAGGAGGGCTCAGGCAACTGCAGGGACTGCGGTTCGATCCCCGGCACCACATGCTGGGCCAGCCCCACCACCAGGGCAGGCTGAGCCAGCCACAAAATAAATAAATAAATAAACAAACAAACAAAAACAAGCAAACAAATAAGTAAATAAATAAAATTTAAAAAAAAAAAAAGAAAGCCTTCCTAGACCGTGCGTGCTGATCACCCCAAATCCTTTACACATCTGCCATGGCCCACAGAAACCCTATTCTTTCACCCTGAGGATTTAGTTTTCTCTTGGACTCTCCTACTACTCTCTTGCAGTGTGTCAACCAACTCTTTTTTTATTTTTATTTTTATGTTTTTGGTACCAGGGATTGAACTCAGGCCCTTATGCTTGCCAGGCAAGTGCTTATTCTACTGAGCTATCTCCCCAGCCCCTCAACTCTCATTTTTCTACATTCCTTGATTATAGGTAAATTCCATGGCACTTCCTTTCACATTCTGAGTCTCGCCAGTCAGCACACATCAGACATGGGGTGAAGGGTAAAGGCATACATGCAGGCGTACACAGGCACACAGGGCACAGGCATACACAAGTTCATGGGTTGAGGACACAATCCAGATCCTTCCCTCCTTTCCTTCCCCTCTAAAACCCAGAGAGGTACATGCAGGGATAGCAGGGACATGCACACACACAGCTATGAACTCATATACTGAGCCATGTGTGATCATATGAGAAACATGGAAACTTTGACCGCAGTCCTGGGACATAAGGGAGTTAGGTTTTCCTCTGGGTATAGTTTTTCTTGTTGACTTTGGCTACTGTGGCATCCACGTGGCACATGCACAGTTTAGAAAAAGAACAGAAACCCGAAGCTGCTCCCAAGGTAGAAGCAAAGACCTTGGCGCAGCACAGCCCTGCACCAGGATGTTGCTTCTACCTGGAACTGACATTCAAGTGTAGGCACTGCCCCAGGGACTGGCAGTCAAGGGAAACAATGACCAGGAGGGACAGTCAGCCCAACCTAAGCAGGCGAGAGCTGCCACCACCTTCACCAACCCCATCACCTCTTTTCCAGACAACTCAGCCTTACCTCCACAAACACCCACTAGGAAAGGCATCAAAGATGACAAAAATGAAACTGGAGAGACAGGTTAGAAACTAGGGCTTCAGCCAGAGGAGAATAGAAAGGCCAAGAGGTATTACTACATGGAAGAATGACGTGTTTAAATTTCTATGTCAAGCTCCCAACTCCTAGAACAGTACTTGGCACATAATGAAAATGAGCAGGTAGCTTTCTGTAGAAAATGCTGGAAACCACTTCCTACATGGCAGGAAGTTTAATGAGGGACATCTGATCAGGTAGGAGAGGATGGGGTAGCCAGGCATGGTGGTATGCACCTGCAATCCTATCACTCAGGGAAACTGAGGCAAAAGCATCTCAAATTGAAGCCTAGCCTGGGCAATTTAGCAATGTACCAAAGCCACTGCAAAATAAAAGAGCTGGGATGTACCTCAGTGTGAAGGATCTGAGTTCAGTCTTCAGTATTACTGGAAAGTGAAGTGGTTTCTAGAGCCAAAAATAGTATGAGTGCAAAGAAATGAAAGTGCCCAGGAATCTGATAAGAAAAACCAGCTAAAGCTGGACAGAGCTGGGCCCATGGGCTTTTACTTATGCTAATTAAAAATACGAGGCAGACACAGAAAGTTAATGAACTAACTCACATGAGAAAAATACCTATTGTGAAAATGGAGAATCTATTTTTTAACACACGCATTCCCATCGCACAAACATACTCTACTTTCAGTCTTAAAATTCTTCCCTGACCCAGATTATTCCACTTTACATCTCATCTTATTTTTCTGCTTTCCATCGTAGGCAAACTTCCAGAAAGAGCTCATTTCAAATGTATTTTCTTCTCCTGTTCATTCTACTTTATTCCAAGATGACTTGCATCTACTGGGCTTCTCATGTCAAGATCACTGATGGTCTCGTATTGTGAAATCCAACAAGAACTCCCAGGTCACCATCTAAAGAGATCTGAGGCTCAGAAGTTAAGGAGAATTTTACTTCTTGGAACTGGGTCCAGTTCTCACAGTGAAGACACCTGAAAAGTACAAAATAAATCTGCTTGCAAACATCAAAGAGATACAAATGTGTGTTAGTTACTGCTTGTCTCTTGGGGTATGCTTTTCAATGGATAAAGAAGAAAATGAGTTTTTGAACAGAAAGATAGGGCTTGAAGTTTAAAGATGGCTAAAATAAGGAGCCTTAATGAACCTTCTCTAGGTTCAGATACTGAAAAGGTGAACCTTAGCAGGATGTAAGCAAGGCTTAAATGTAAGCAAGCTTCACAGGGATCAGCTTCAAATTATCCCAACCCCTAAAACTGGAATAAGACAATCCTGGAACGCCAGTGATTCCTAGAAAAGCAAAGCTTTAAGACCTCTCTGAAGGAAGATATCATAGACTCAAATTATTGCTAGAACCATTGTTTTATGTTATGTTTAATTTTGCAATTAGCAACATCTCCTCTATGAAGAGATAATGCAGAATGAATGTAAACTAGCAAAAACAGTAGATAATAAAAATAACTCCAGAGAGGCCTCATATATTGGAATTATAACAGACTTTATTTTTACTAAATTTAAAAGCAAGACAAAGAATTTCAACACAGGATTTAGAACAAAAAAGGACCTAAATGGAAATTGAAGAATTAAATATTATTATGGTTTGTGTCTAGGTGTCCCCACTAAAGTCTCATGCAGTCACTGGGGCAGGCTTCTAGTGTTTGTGATTAATTAAAGAACCAATGCTGGGATTAGGGGCATAAGTGCTACACTGCTCCATAGCCTGAATGCAATATAAGGATGGGAGAGAGGTTTGCCTCTACTGCCGAAGTCGTTGCTCCTTCCTTTTTACTCTTGTTCTTTTCCTATTTTCCACCACCATGAACTGCTGACCTCTGCCATGTGCCACTCTGCCTTGGAGCCAGCCAAATATGGACTGAAACTTCCACAAAATGTGAGCTAAATAAATCTTTCCTTCCTTCATTTTGAGTGTTAGATATTTTTCTCTCTGCAATGAGAGAGAAGTAACTGAGACAAATATACAATAGTTAGTGATAAGACACCATGGATAGGTGTCTTAAGTTGACTGAACAAGCTAAAAATATAATTTATGAATTGAAAAATCAGCCAGGCATGGTGGCACATGCCTGAAATCCTAGCACCCGGGTGGCTGAGGGAGGAAGATCACTGCAAGCTCAAGATCAGCCTATGCCTCACAGTTCAATGCCAACCTGCACTACAAAGCAAGACTATGTTCCCTTTCCCCTAAAAAACCAGCCCCTCCTCTCCCCGCCAAGAAAACACAAAACCCTGAAACCAGGCATGGTGTCAAATATCCATAATCCTAGATTCTTGAGAGGCTGAGATACAAGAATCATGAGTTCAAGGCCAGCCAGGGCAAATTAGTGAGACCAAAAATAAGGACTAGAAGGGCCAGTGAGATAGCTCAGTGGACTAAGTGCCTGCTTAGGCAAGTGCAAGGACCAAGGTTCGATTCCCCATACCACACAACCTGCCGGCTCGGAGGCCCACCGAGTCCAGGTGTGATGGGACATGCCTGTAATCCCAGTGCTGGGGAGGCTGAAAATAAGATGATTACTATGAGTCTAAGCTATATAGTGAGACCCTGTACCAAATAAAAATAAATATAAATAAATAAAGAAAGACTAGAGGAATAGCTTGGTAGCAGATCACTTGTCTAGCACATATAAAGCCCTGGCACTAATCCCCTTTACTGAAAAAAAAAAAAAATCCAGAGAGACAAAAGTTTAGGAAATACAGGGGAAAAAGTGATTCATAAAGGATGTGATAAGTTGTAATATATGTAAAATTCAACTTACAGTAAAACAAAAGAGAAAATAAAACAGGAGCAAAACTTCAAGGGTTAGTGCTGAGAAACTTTTCAGAAAGATAGCAAGCTACAGATTCATTTAGTCCCAGAAATCCTCACAAGATAAATAAAATGGCATGTATACCTGACCACATTGGAATCAAGCTGCTCAAAGCCAGTGACAAAGAAAAAAAATTCTAAAAACCATGCAGAGGGGAAAAAGATGCATTACACTAAAAAGAAAAAAGAGCAATAATAAAATAAACACATGACTCTTCAGCAAAAATAGAAGCCAATAAGTGATAGAATTACATTTTTGAAGTAGTGAAGGAAAAATAACTAAAATTTGGGCTGAGGATGTAGCCCAGTGGTAGACCACTTGTCTTCCATGTGTGAGGACCTGAATTCAATCCCCAGCACTGCAAAACAAAACAAAAAAAATCTACAAAATTTAATTTTTACATCCAGTAAAAATATCTTTCATGAACTCTGACTTTCTGTTACATAGGGGCTGGGGCTATAATTCATCGGTAGAGCCTTTGCTAACATGCAGGACGCCCTGGTGTTTAATCTTCAGCACTGAAAAAAAAAAAAAAAACCCTGGAAATTAAAACATAAGAAACAACTGGTGGCATCTGAATATTGACTTCTTGATATGAAGGAATTTAATTATTTGCTTTAAAGTATTGTGTTTGCATGGTTTTTAAAAAATTTATTTAGTACAGGGTAGAGAGGATCTCACTACACAGATTGGATTCATAGCGATCCTTCCTGTTTTTCATCCTCCCAGCGCTGAGATTACAGGCTCCCAGTCTCATTCGCAGTCTCAGCGCCCCCAGGGGGTGGGGCCGGCATGGCAGGTTGGAGATCGAACCCCTAGTCTTCCAGCCCCCAGCCCCTGTGCCTGCCGAAGCAGGCACTTTAATCCGCTGAGTTTTCTGGCTGGCCAGATAACTGTGTTTTAAAAGTTATCTACTTATCTCAGTGTTAGACACTGAAATATTTTCAGATGAAATGTTGGGATACCAAGAATTTGTTTCAAAATTTTCTGAGCATTGGAGGATCAGTTAGAAAGCTTAGCAGACTGAAGTGCCTACTTCTGCAGAGCATAGCAGCCGGGGTTCTATCCCTGCTTGCAGCGCTGGCCCCGCCCCTGGAACACGCTGAGGCAGATATTGAGACTGGGCATGGTGGCACGCGCCTGTAATTCCAGCACTTGGGAGGCTGAAAACCGGAGGATCATTATGAGTCCAGTCTACATAGTGAGACCCTGTAGACCCTGTCTTAAATTCATTTTTAAAAAATTATCTAGGACTGGGTCAGAACTAGGTGGAATGAAACAAGTTGGATAAGTTTTACTAATTATTGAAGTTAAAAGAGATAGCTACAGATGTTTATTAAATTGATCTCTCAACTTTTGTGTCTGTCTGAAGTTTTTTGTCTGTTTTTGTTTTTGGAGAAACTATCTCAAGTTCCTGCCTCAGCCTTCTAAGTGCTGGGATTACCGGTGAGCAACATCACATTTGATTTATAGTTTTCCATTCTACAAAGTTTAGAATGGAGATAAAAATTAAGACTCTTTTTAGACAACCAGAAAATGAGAAAGTGTCACTAGTATAAAACTCCTATGAAGAATTTAAAAAGGATAAACCCAAAGAAAGGATTATGTCTTGTTTATAGTTTGAAGGCTCAATGTTTTATTTATCTATTTGTGCAGGGGATTAAACCCAGAGTCACACACGTAGGTTCAATGTTGTAAAGATACCAAGTCTCAGGCCAGCTTAATGGTAGAACTTTTCTGCGGCATATCCAAGGACCTGGATTAAGTCTCCAACACCGAAATAGAAATAGAATAGGCTCTAAAGTTTCCTGATAAGTAAGCCATAGACTTACCATCATTTCAGTCAAAATGTCAACAGGTAGGATCAAGGTGGCAAGTGTGTTTCTGTGTGTGTGTGTGTGTGTGTGTGTGTGTGTGTGTGTGTTGGTGGATCTTTTTAGATAGGAAGAGGTGTCTCCTCATGTTGCCCCAACTAGCCTCAAACTCATGAGCTGAGGGATCCTCATGCCTCAGTCTTTTCCTGAGTAGCTGGGGCTACAGGCATGGGCCACCTTGTCTGGCTTTTTTTTTTTTTTTTTTTGGTGAATCTTCACAAACTAATTATAAAATTCATATTGAATCACGAGAACCTAGACACTCAAAGACTCATTAAGAAGCACTATACTTAATGCAGTGTGGTAGTTGCACAAGGATAGCTAGCCAGATAGCTAGATATTAATTAAAAATGAACTAGAATACAATCCAGAAATACCCATCACAGGTATGAACTCTTGCTTTATGGCAAAGTCTTTTTGATTAATGGTACTAGAATAATTGGACATTTGAATAGAAAAAAGCCATTTGCTCAAAGTCCCACCATGACTTTGGGATGAAGACAGGTTTTTGAACCCAAATGTGCCTGACTTTAAAGTCCATATCCTTTACACTCTGGAAACTACCTTGTCATTGCCTTAAGTTATGGTGAGCGCATGTACACACACACACACACACACACACACACACACACACACACACAGAATTATAGAACTGGTTTGTGAGACTGTTGAACTTCTAGGTAAGGGACTGTTGAGATGGTTCAGCAGTCTAAAGTGCCTGCTCAGGAAAGCTTAGGCAACTGCAGGGACCATGGTTCCATTCCCGGCACCACATGTTGTGCCAGCCCCACCCCAGGGCAGGCTGAGCCGGCCATAAAAAAAACAAAAAAGAAAAAGAAAAGGAAAAAATAAACTTCCAGGTAAACAGAGCCTTGGCCAATATCCCTGAGGTCTGGGCAGGTCACTTGTCTCATGAAGTGTACGTGGCACTTAAGCACCTAGTCCCCTTGAAAAACAGTGACCTCCTGGCTTTTCTCAGTGGGTGGCCTGGGTGACCTTGAAATGGAGGCTGCTCTTTCAGCCTAGGTGCTCAGGCCTGGAGAAGTCCCATAGCACAGTGAGAGATGGATCAGATCATGTTTGGAAGAAAGCAAGAGCCAGGCCATCAGAGACCCTCAGGACAAGTTTGAGGTCCTACTTTTAAGCTGTGTTTTATGTCTTTGCAGCTGCAGTCCAGAGGTGAGGCAGGCTGAGGAGGAAAAGCAATAGACCCTTGCAGGAAGACTTATAACCAAGGCCTAGCTCCTTTTGGACTCTATGCCCTTCAGAACTACTAGAGGCTGTCCCTTCAGCCTCCCTCCCCACCTTGATATCCTGTATTGGCAATGAAGAACTTTGAGGCCTTCAGGAAAGGTAAGCCCTATCTTAGGCCTCCAGCAGCTCAAGGCTGGAGGACTAATGATCAAAAACACCCTGAAAAGTTATCTTAAAATCACAAGCTGGCAGCTCTGAAATTACCTCGCAACCTCCCCACCCAATTCTAGATGAGAATCTGAGGAGATGGTCTGACCATGGCCACTCAGAATTAGCCTGAGTCCAGGTCTTCCTTAGTTCCCTCCTCAGCCTGCACCCTCCTTGAATGAGGCAGCTCTAGAAGTGAGCTAGGGTGTGCCCTTGCCTCAGTGGTGGAGAGGGGCCAGAGAAGGGCTTGGCAAGCCTTGTTTTCCGTGAAGAGAAGCCATGAATAGTCTCCTGGAAGTTTCAGGCAATGAATCTGTGAGAAATAGTAGATACAAGACAAAGAAGATGTCCACAGCCACCCAAGACATGCAGGGTTGTGGTCCATCAGCCAAATACAGGGACAGCCATGCCCAGGGCCTGGGAAAAACAACAGAATTAGATGCAGAGCACTCAGAGCTGGTCAGATCTCTCTAGAGTCTGAGGTCCTTGTGCAACAAAGTAATGAATCATAGGAAAGATTTCTCTTGTCCTCAGCATGCAGGTCTTCTCTCTCAATTCCAGTCTCATTGTG
This sequence comes from Capromys pilorides, assembly GCA_004027915.1. NCBI lineage: Eukaryota > Metazoa > Chordata > Mammalia > Rodentia > Capromyidae > Capromys > Capromys pilorides. The sequence continues at coordinate 8,862 of PVKN010029469.1, forward strand.
GCTAGGTAAGTGTCTATCCAGAGCAAACCACATAAGACACTCATTAGTGAGGTCTGGAGTTGATTAAATTAAACCTATTGGTCTGATTTTTAGAGCTCTTAGTTCAGACTGTCTAAAAATTGTGAATCATCAAACCAAACCACAGCCCCTGGTTTCACTTAGGAAACTATCGTTGGCTGAGAATGCACAGGGAGCTGGAAATAGTGTGGCAATTGCCCTCCTTTTGGAAGAGAGGAGAGCATTCAGAAGGTACAGGAGAACTGAGCAGGGGATCTGGGCCTAAGTGGAGCTGCTCTTCTCTGTCCATCTCCCCACCAGTCTCTCTGGATTCCTGAAGCCACAGGACGACCCTGTGCTGAGCTCTCCAGAGGCAGGGATGGGCCTGCAAGGATGAAGGAGCTGTGCTGTCTGTGAATCAGGCACTGGTGTCACTCACAGATTATTCCAGAGGCAGAAAGATCCCATCTCCAAGTCCATAGAAGCCCTTATTCCTGAAGGGACCCCTGACTCTCAGGCCTTCTTACATTTCAGGATAAGTTCAGTCACCTGTCTTCCTGGCAGAGGCATCATTAATGCCTCCAGAACAGGTAATGCTGCCAAATTACCTGGTTCCCAAGACCTCCAAAACTGTAAAAAGGAAAACAAAAACAAAACATTGCCTAGCTGAGCGTGTTGTCACACTCCTGTAATCCCAGCATTCTGGGAGGCCCAGGCAGAGGATCACAAATGCAAACCTAGTCTGAGTAATTGAGTGACTTATTGAGATCCTGTCACAAAAAATAAAAAGGACTGGAGATATAGCTAGAACCAGGGCTTCCTCTGTTTTTTTCTGGCATCCATGCTGTGCAGTGGGGAGAGACAATTAGACTGGATGAAGAGTTACTTTAGTGGCTGGAGCCCTGGGCTAGGTCTCTAGACATCCAGATCAGATACTAACCTTGTGTGACCCTGTGCAAGTCATGTGACCTCCCTGAGCCTAAGTTTCCATGGCTGGGAATTCTTGTAATGAATAACATAGAGCAGGTAGGAAAATTCTGTGCGTGCTGGGAAGGGGTAAACACATGGCAAGAGATTACATTGTCAGCAGTTCAGAGTCTCCCTGCACCCTCCCTCCCTCCCTCAAGTGATCCCTTTAGTTATGCTGGGAACTAGAGAGCTGAGAACTTGGAGCTGGCCCAGACCTTGGAGCTGGCCCATCCTTTTTGTGTCAGGAAAGTCCAAAGGTTCTTCAGCTGGGTGGAGGATGGTAGCACATGCCTGTCATTCCAGCACTCTTGGGAAGCTGAGGCATGAGGAGTACCTTGAATTCAAGGCCAGCATGGGCAACACAGTGAGTTCAAGGACAACCTGAATCAAGACCATGTCTCAAAAATCAAAACTGAGGGCCTGCGAGATGGTTCAGTGGACTAAAGCACCTGCTTAGGAAAGCTCAGGCAACTGCAGGGACTGCGGTTCAATTCCCAGCACCACATGCTGCACCAGCCCCACCACCAGAGAAGGCTGAGCCAGCCACAAAATAAATAAATAAAGAAACAAACAAAACAAGCAAACAAGTAAATAAATAAATAAAATTTTAAAAAAAAATCAAAACTGAGCAAAAAAGTAAAACAAAACACATAGCCAGGCATGAGGGCGCATGCCTGTAATCCCGGCATTTGGGAGGCTGAGGTAGGAGGACTGGTGCAAGTTGGAGACCAGCCTGGACTACAAAAGTGAGCTCAAGGCCACCCTGACCTGCATAGCAAGACCCTGTTTTGTCAAAAAGACAACACACACACACACACACACACACACACACACACAAAAGAAAAAAATAATAAAATAAACAAAGGTGCTGCAACCACAGCAACAGGATGCCTTCATAGGCAGGGAACACTCTGAAGGCCCCTCTGATGCCTGGGACCAAGTGGCCCTAACTAGATAACCTCCAGGGACTCACCCTGTTTAAGGCTCTCAACAAAGGCAGCTCCAGCTGGCTGGGCTTCAAGAAGCGGGTGGGGCAGAGCTGGGCACACAGCCCTTGGCATCTCACCAGCTGGGACTGAAGGACAGAAGCATGCACTCACACTGGTCATGGCCTGGCACATGCCTCCCAGGCAGGGAAAAGGTCCAAGAGCACAGGCCAATTGTCCAACATTCACATCTGGCCCGGAAATGAGTCTCCAACAGCTCCAGGTTCAAATCTATGTTAAAATCCAGATGTCAGGGCTTCCCTGGGAAGAATCCAGAGCTACTGGATCCTGGAGCCAAACTCCACTGGTAGTGGGGTCCCTCTCACTTCCTCCTAGACTTCTGGTTTTTTCTAAGGCCCTGGTCAAATGCCTCCAGCCAAACTTGCCCCTTCAGAGCTAGAGAGAGAAAATCCTCTGGGAGCAACTGTCTTTGTTTCTTTGTCTGTGTCTTTGTCTATGTGTGTTTCTCTGTTGGTCTCTCTCTCTCTCTCACCTCTGATGGGGGTCAAACTCAGGCCCTTGAGCATGCTAGGCAAATGTTCTACTGGGCCATATCTTCAACCCCACCATTTCTTCCAAAGAGTCCCATACTCCATATAAAGGCCTCAGCCCTCAGGCAGCTGCTGAAACACTGCCTCATTGTGGGGCACCCAGAACAAAAACCTCACCCCAGTCTGAAAAGACAGAAAGATCATTCTCATATTTTTTTTGCTTGTGGATCTGCTTCCACAAATAAGTATAATGTCTGCGCTAAATTATTCATCAATTACCCTGCCATGTATGAAAATCCCATTCCATAGATTGCTCTTTTGCCTTATACCTCTTTCCAATCGATACATGTCAATCCACTTATCCTCAGTGGTTGCATAGTACTTGTTTGTATATAATTTATTTTACTTAGCCCAGCCCCCTTTTGGTGGTAGTTTCTCGTTTTCCAGCACTAGGGTAATCACTGCTCCCCATATGTGTGAAAGCAGAGAATAGATTGTTTTCCTAGACTAAATGCCTAGCAGATGAGTGGGATCTGAGCACAGATCCACTTTTTTTTTTTTTTTTTTTTTTTGAGGCAGGGTCTCACGATGCAGTTCAGGCTGGCCTTGAGCTCACTTTTGTAGCCCAGGCTGGTCTTGAACTCACATCAATCCTCCTGCCTCAGCCTCCCAAGTGCTGGGATTACAAGCATACCCCACCATGCCTGGCCTCATAGATCCGCTTTTAAGATTTATTTCTCTACAATCCATTCCCAGAAAGGTTTTCCAAAGTGGCAACACCTTGGCCTAACTACAAGTGCTGGTCCCATGACTCTGGAGTGCTCTGTCCACCCCACAGGGTCTGATGCAGCACATGGACTGTCACTGCTGATGCCAGGAAGCCCTCCTCTCTATCTTCATGCAACCTGTCCAGGTGACTCTCTGTGTTTTCACCCCCAGGTATAATATGTATCCAGTTCGAACATTTCTTTCTTTCAGTCATCTCCAGCCTGATCCTTAGATTTGCCAACAATGGGAACCACTGTGGAAATCAGTGCTGTCTGACACTCTAAGGGTCTGCTTGAGTCTAGGTTTCACCTTTCCCCAACAAGTCCCACAAGGGCTAAGAGGTTATTTGTACATATACTGTATTTTTTTTACCAAAGCCCAGTCTCCCTAGGATAGCTCTTTTGTCTTGGGGAAATATAGCAACCAAAAAGCCATTCCTCTGGGACAATGTTGGCTGGATTCAGCAACCAAGCTGAGTCCCTATGATTTATCTGTTCTCAGGTGGCATGTGTCAAACAGCCAGCCCATCTCCCTTAAATCTCATGGTAGATTCTCAGACTGTCATTCTCTTCTACCTCCAGATTAGAACAGATGACATCAAGATGTTTAACTTTTGACCACAGGATACCTTCTTATTTTGATTTTTAAAAATTGTGATTAAAGTATATATAACATAAAATTAAAAAAATAAAGTATATATAACATAAAATCTACTGTTTTAACCATTTTTAAGATATACAGTTGAGTATCACTGAGTATAATTATCTGTATTATCCTTACCACCATCATCTATAAAATTCATCCATGTTGTATTGTAGGTCAGGATTTCCTTCCTTTTTAAGGCTAAATAATCTCCTGTTGTATGTATATACCACATTTATCCAGCCACCCCATTGATAGACACTTGACAAG
>PVKN010029470.1:0-12978 GCA_004027915.1 Capromys pilorides
TTTCTTTCTTTTTTTTTTTTTTGCAGTACTGGGGATGGAACTCTGAAGCTTGTACTTGCCAGATAGTCACTTAAGCTGTTGAGCTATATCCCCGGCCCCATAGGGCTTTAGGATACAGCAGGGACACAGTCAAGGCTGCCTGCTTGCCCTTCCTGCTGAGCTCCACCATTGCCTGGGTATCTCTAAGATTCCACACTGAGGTTCTGTCTCGGGGCTGCCGGCTCCTTTCTGCCTCTCAGCAGCTGCCTGCCCCACCCATGCAGTGCTCCCGTTGCCAGGTACTTCCTGGGTGACCTCATGCACTGCATGGCTGTAGTTGTTTCTTGACAGTGAAAAGAGGCCCAGACTTCCTGGGGTCAGCCCTGACTTAAAACCTCTGTCTGCTGTCTCTGGAAGGTCACTAGTCAGACTTTGGGCTCTGGCCTTTAGCTCAGGAAATGTGACCATGTGTGTGTGTGTGTGTGTGTGTGTGTGTGTGTGTGTGTGTGCTGAAGCGCACAGACTATAGGTTACTTCCCAGGTTCCCCTGAATGTTCCCAGGGCCCCTCAAACTCCAGTGAGATTCAGCAACTCGCCCAGACTCTTGTCCTTACAATGCCCTACCACAGACAAAGGGTTCCCTTCACCAGCCATTGACCAGGACAAAAACACGGGCAATAGTGTCCCCTCAGCCTTTGCACCTAGCCAGTCCCTGAATCCCAGGACATCTCTCAAACCTTTGGGGCTCCCATTCTCTCTAAACTCTTCTTCTAGTGCTCGCATTGGCAGCACATATGCTAAAACTGGAACGACACAGAGAAGATTAGCATGGCCCCTACACAAGGATGACACGCAAATTTGTGAAGCATTTCATATTTTTTCTCATTGTTATTTCTTTCTTTTTTTATTTTTATTTTTTGTCTCTTTGAAACAGGGTCTCACTATGCAGTTCAGGCTGGCCTTGAGCTCACTTTTGTAGCCCAGGCTGGTCTCGAACTCGCACTGATCCTCCTGCCTCAGCCTCCCTCAGCTGGGATTATAGGTGTGCGCCACCACACCCGGCATGCTATTTCTTTCTTATTGAAATTAATAAAATTGTCTGGGGAGAGAGCTCAGTAGAATAAGTGCTTGCCTGGCAAGCACAAGGGCCTGAGTTCAATCACTGGTTATAAAAAAAATTAATAAAATTTTTAAAAAATAAACTCTTCTACAGGCCCCTCTTCATGAGACCACAGGCTCTTCACAGAGCTCTGGGTCTGGCTCTCTCTTCCTGTCTCAAAGCTTCGCTGTTTCTTCTGCTAGATGGGAAACTCCTTAGGAAAGGAGCCCCACATGGCTCACCACTTTCTGGTCCATAGATATGAGCTGAAAGACTGTCAGGGGCGACCGTCTCCCTGTACAGAGGAGCAATCTGAGCCCAAAGAAGCGAGGACCAACTTATGGAGCCAGAGTGGGAGGCAGACCTGGGTCAGAACTGAGGTCTCCAATTTGAGCTGATGCTCTCAGGAAAAAAATGAGCTGCCTGGTGCAGCTGCAGGGAATAGGATTTCGGCAAGTCACACGCCCTCTCATCTTGCTTTCATATCTCTTCCCAGGATATGGCCTTCACGTGGGCAGCTCCCTCTATCTCACTGAGGTATGGCCCACGCACACCTTCTCCAGCACCTAACCGGATTCCTGTGATGTCAAAGGCTCAAATGCCCACTCCTGTACAGGGCAGCATTCTTTTCTGTCCTCCTACCTGTGGCCCTGCCCTGTCTCTCCAGAGGCCCCAAGGTTCTTCCAGGAAATTCATTCCCCAGGGCCAGGATCTGAGTGAATCCTTACCAGGAAAACTGGAACAGGTGGGGACACATGCACATGGGCTCTGGCACTTCCCTTCCCCTATCCACCCCAATCACGTGTCCTTTTCCTATTGCTACATCTTGGCAAAAGCCCAAGGTTGCCAAAGTTCTGACCACCATAGCCTTAATGACTGCTCCCCCTGGGGTACACACAGCTCCCCAGTGGGAACACTTATAGAAAGTAGCCACTTTTCCTTTCCTGCACTCATGGGTATCCTCTCACCCAGCCATACACACTCAGAACCACACGCCCAATTTGTCAGACATAGTCACCACACACACCCAGAGAGTCTCAGTCACCCGCTGTCACCAAAGCTCTATCTAAAAGCCCTTGAATACACAGAAAGACAGATTTGTACAACCACAAACATACACACCTTGTCACACACACATATATACAGTCACAAAGTCTCATAGACAGACACAGAACGATACACGCACACTCACAGAAAGAAACAGACACACAGTTGCACACAGGCTCCCAGAGACACAGAACAATGGGTGCATTGTCTGGGTTGGCAGCAGCTGGGGAGGAAGGAGCCACAGTGTGGACAGAGGAGGCCACAGGGCTGCTCTCCCCCCTCCTGCTTCCCCCCAGCATCCCAAGCCTCTTTTCTTTTCCAGAAGTCAGGTTCTACTAGGACCTGGATTTACACAGGGATTGGACTCCCAGATGCCCCCTACCCAGCCTTCTGAGATGTCTGATATGGGTGCACGGCTTTTCGCATGGACTAGGTTTCCTCAGAAGCTCTGGACACTCAGGGTTTTTCAGTCTTTGGTTTTTCCTTTCTTTTTGTTTTGGTACTGGGAATCAAACTCAGGCATTGTACCGCTGAGCTATATTGCTTTTAGTCTTGATGTTCGTCCTTCCTCTGGCATCCTCTGAGAAATTTGTCTCTAATCCCTGCCAGGCAGCATGTGGCGATCATAAGCCATGGGATCTGAAGCCTGACCTCTGACCCCAACTCCTCCAGACTCACACATTCTTCATCTGAGCCCTGCCAGCCAGTGCAGGCACTGCCTGGCAGCATTGTGGGTTCCCTATTGTGGCCAAGACAGAGAGCAGGTCACGATGCCCATCACTTAGTGGTAGTGGGTGGAGGAGTCACTGTACGGTCAGTGAGCTGCAGGGTGGAATGGTGCCCATCCTTGTCCCCAAACTAGCTCTTCTTGGCTCCTAACAGGCAGCCCCAGATCTCAGTAGGAAATTCTTCCAGCAGTTTCTTTAGGACATGCAGTCCAGATCTCTCCAAAACCTTTCTCATGCTTAGCTACCGGCTACTGTGTACCCCTGGCTACGTCTCTCCCACTCTGCACCGTTCTATAAAGTGAAGGGGTGCTGTTAAGGAAAGTGTGAGCATTCTGTAGCCTCAGTATGGGAGTAGGGAGGAAGGCTTACAGGAGTAGAAGCCCTTCAGCCCTCCCCACCCACCTGCTATGGTCAGGTTAAGGGGACTTCCTGATTTCTCAGACCCTAAGGTGTCTCCACACCTCACAGCCTCAGGCCTCCCAGGAGTCCTCACCCACAGAAAGGATGGAGGGAAACAGGGAGCTGTTCCAGGATGCTGTCTTGATTTGCCTCTTCCAGCCCCATCCTTTTCATCTTGGGGCTGAGGGCAGGCAGCAAGACATGGGAACATCTACATCTAGAGCCAGCCAAGGAAGGAGAAAGGAAGAGGTGAGTCTCCAGCCATCCCCACTCAGCCCCCACCTCAGGCTCTTTCTCAGGTGGGCTGGGCAGCCTGGGGCCCTGTGCCCCTGGGCTGTCACAGGCATGGAGTCCCATCCCTTCCCTTCAGGAACTGGACTGTTGGAGGTTTGTGGAGTTCCTCACCAGAGCTGCTGCCTGTTTAGGGGGATCTGGGTGTGGGGACCCCATTACAAGTCAGAAAGCTTACATCATTTTCTCTGAGCCTCAGGCTCCTCGGTTTCCAAGGAGATGAAGACGTCCGTCTGTCACGGTCACAGAACTCCCCAGGTGTACCTCCCTAATGGGTCTGAGTAGTGGGCAGGAGGGGCTGGAGGTGGGGATCTCTGTCCTGGCTCAGGATGAGTACACACATCAAGGGACTGAGAAGAGGAGGGATGATGACTGGGCCTCACTAGTCTGACCTGGGTGATTCCGCGTTAGGTACCCCCGACCCCACCTGCGGCCTCAGAAGACGGATAGCACTGGAGGTGGAACCTGTGAGCCGATTCCAGGCCTGAGAGGGTGCCCAATGTAGCGATGACCCCTGAGGCTGTTAAGGACCACATCTTCTAGGGCATAATGCCGGATCAGCCGTCTGATAAGACAGCATATGAATCCTTCAAAGAGTTCAAAGCGGTACAGAGAGGGGCACCCTGTGCAGTACCCAGGCTGGGGGCAACCCCGCTGTTGGGGTACTCAACCTGAGAGGAAGATGATGAGAGTAGGGAGTGACGGCCCACACCTGCGCCACTCCCACACGGCGTCCTACCTGACCCTCTGATCGGGTGGGATTCGGGAACCAGACCGCCAGCGTCCCCCACTACGCAAGTGGAGCCCTCGACCCGACCCCGCCCCTGCCCCTCGATTGGGCGCTCATTTAAATGTCCGGCCCCGCCCCGAGCGCGGGGCGCATATATATAGGCGGCTCGGCGGGCGGCGGGCGGCATTCTGGCGCGGAGTGCGGCGGCGGGCGCTAGTAGCGGGTCCGCTGCGCAGAGTGCAGCTCAGTTTCCCCCGACACCCCTCCCCCTCGGGCGCCAGCCCCACCCCTCCGCCCGCCGGGCCCACCCCGCCGAACTAGCCCCTGCGGCGCGAGCCCGGGGCGGCTCCGGGCGCCCCTCAGCAGACCCCCATCATGGGCAGCCAGAGCTCTAAGGCTCCCCGGGGCGACGTGACCGCCGAGGAAGCAGCGGGCGCTTCCCCCACGAAGGCCAACGGACAGGTGGGTGCGCTCGGCGCGGCCAGCCCCAGCCCCCTCCTCCCGCGCCTCGCCCCCTTTGGGGCCCTGGGCCGGGGCCGCGCGCTTTGTCCGGCCCGGGACACGCGGCGCCCCCTCCCCCGCCCGGTCCCTTTGTTCTCCGCGCCGCAGCCCCCGCGGGCGAAGCAAGGGGAGGGGCGGGGAGGGGGCGCCGGCCGGGCCCCGTCGCCTTCTTTGTTCGCTGTCCCGGCCCCCGGCGCTGCCCCCCGGCCGCCCCGAGTGCCGCGCGGGGAACAAAGACACTGCTGGGCCGCGCCAAGGGGGCTCCCAGGGGCCTCGGAGCGGGCGGCGGGCGGTGAGAGCACTCCACCAGGAGACCCAACCTCTGTGCCCCGCGGTGTTTTTTGAAGAGGGGAGCCCAAGATGTGGGGAGGGAAGGCGGGGGGCGGGGGTGGGATGGGTGGAGGCCGTTCACACAAAGCAGGAGGCAGGGAAAATAGGCCGTCTAGGTGCGGAGAGGCAGCGCCCCGGGGCGGCTTCCCGCCCAATATCGCCTGGCACAGCCCGCCCGCCTGCCCGGGATCCACGGTCGGGAGCGGTTCGTGCAGTAGCTCGCCCCGGGGGAGAGGGGGTGGGGACCCCTGGACCCCAGCGCCTCCTGCCGGCCGCGTTCTCCCAGCGCGCCCGTGAGGGGTAAGGACCCTGTTCGAAGGGATCTTGAGTGTTGGGCGAGGCTAACGCGCTAGGCCGAGTGGGGGCCCTGGTTGCTTGCTGGGGGCCGGAAGTGCACTGGGGGAGGGGAGAAGAGCCCCGTCCCTCCCTCACTGCTGTCTCCTTTGCCCTGCAGGAGAATGGCCATGTGAAAAGCAATGGAGACTTGTCCCCCAAGGGTGAAGGGGAGTCGCCCCCCGTGAACGGAACAGATGAGGCAGCTGGGGCCACAGGCGATGCCATCGAGCCAGCACCCCCTAGCCAGGGCGCTGAGGCCAAGGGGGAGGCTCCCCCGAAGGAGACCCCTAAGAAGAAGAAGAAATTCTCTTTCAAGAAGCCTTTCAAATTGAGCGGCCTGTCCTTCAAGAGAAATCGGAAGGAGGGTGGGGGCGATTCTTCTGCCTCTTCACCCACAGAGGAAGAGCAGGAGCAGGGGGAGATCGGCGCCTGCAGTGAGGAGGGCACTGCCCAGGAAGGGAAGGCTGCCGCCACCCCGGAGAGCCAGGAGCCCCAGGCCAAGGGGGCAGAGGCTGGTGCTGCCGCCAAGGGAGGAGACACTGAAGAGGAGGCGGGGCCCCAGGCCGCAGAGCCATCTACTCCCTCAGGGCCTGAGAGCGACCCTGCATCGGTCAGCGCTGAGCAGAATGAGTAGCTGGGTGGGGGCAGGTGGGTGATCTCTAAGCTGCAAAAACTGTGCTGTCCTTGTGAGGTCACTGCCTGGACCTGGTGCCCTGGCTGCCTTCCTGTGCCCAGAAAGGAAGGGGCTTGTTGCCCCCTCCCAGCCACGATCCCTCCTCCCTCCTGTGGATTCTCCCATCAGCCACCTGGTCTTCCTCTTAGGGCCAGTTGAAGATGGTCCCTTCCAATTTCCCAAGTTAGGTTTAGCTATGTGAAATGCTCCTGTCCTTGGCCTTCCCTCCTTTCCTGTCCCCTCCCCTACAGAAGGCAATTGCTGGTTTTCTTACCTAATTCTTTTCCAAGTAGGTTTTGTTTATCCTGTTCCCCAGATCCCTGAGCCAGAAGTGGGGTGCTTATACTCCCAAACCCTGAGTGTCCAGCCTTCCCCATGTTGAGTTTTAGTCTCTTGTGCTGTGCCTAGTGGCACCTGGGCTGGGGAGGACACTACCCCGTCTAGGTTTTTATAAATGTCTTACTCAAGTTCAAACCTCCAGCTTGTGAAATCAACTGTGTCTCTTTTTTGACTTGGTAAGCAAGTATTAGGCTTTGGGTGGGAGGGAGGTCTGTAATGTGAAACAACTTCTTGTTGTCATTTTTTTCCCCTCCCGTTGTTGTAAATAACTTTTAATGGCCAAACCCCAGATTTGTACTTTTTTTTTTTCTTTTCTAATTGCTAAAACCATTCTCTTCCACTTGGTTTTACTGTAACATTTGGAAAAGGAATAAATGTTGTCCCTTTAGTGGTGCTTTAATGCGTGTGGTCTTCTGGGGGTAAGATGAAACTGAAAACCTCGGGAGGAGCAAAGAAGACAGGTAAGTTCTGTGTTTTGCTTTATTTTTTAGTGGAGAGGGCACCCCCACCCCCATACCAAAAGGGCAAGGAAGCAATGTTCATCAACCCAGAGACACTGCTAGAAAACAAGCTCAGGAAGACATAGAAATGTACCATTTTATTACAAAGAGTCTCACAAAAAAATGAAAGTATCTCAAAAAAAGGAAGCTAGACTACCAACCTCCACCTGCAGAACTGGGGAAGACAGGGCAGTGTGAGCTGCTTAGCTCATCTGGGGCCAGTGTGAAGGTGTGAGAAAAGAACCAATCTAAAAATGGCAGATGTTACTGTAGGAGCCCAAAAAACAGGGCCCTGAAGATGCAGCCACCCCTTCCAGAACACTAAACAGGCCCTCGGGATATCAGGATTTCATCTTACGGCTGCATCGCTTCCATCCAGATCTGTACCCTTCATGACTTAAAAACTAAGACTTGGGGAGGGCTGGGGAGCATGATCATTGCTAGAAAAGTTCCCCAGCATAGCTGCCCTGCACTCAAGGGCCCTGGCTCCTCTCTAGTCCCTGGGGACATTTATATTTAATATATTTTAATATAAATATACAGAGAAATAGAAAATATAAAATCTGAGGGGTTAGAGGGAAGGAAGTAGGGAACGTGGCAAGAAGCCTGAGCTGGAAAGGGCTGCTTAGGCCAGCTTGACCTCCTCTTTGACCCTGTGGAGAGAACAGAAACTGGCATAAATAAGATAGCTTATCCTACAAGCCTTCAAGCAAAGTGACTTCCACAGCCCCAGGGGTGCTCCGGTGACTGCTGGAAGCTGGGGCTTCCTAGCTCTGCTTAGAACTGCAGAGAAAGACTGGCTCCTGAAAGAGGCTTTTGTGAGCTAGACCAGCTGTCCCTGTGCCTTCCTCTCAGTGGTGGGACAAAAGGGCTGATACTCCAATGCCAGGGAGATGGTACAGAGGTCCTTCCTCACCCTTTGGCTTCTGGCTTCTCCTCCTTAGTCTTCTCCTCCTCGGTCACCTCTAGAACATAAAAATACAGGGATTGTTAATGACAGTCCCTCTACAAAGAATCTGGGTCTTCACTAACATTAAAACCTCTTTCCCAAAACTAGCAAAGTAGAAAGAACAGAAAAACTCATCCCAGGTCCTCCCAGTGAGCCCTGTTGAAACAAACAGGTTGGACCGGTTTCCCAGCCTACAAGAGCCAGAACCCAGTGGGAGGAAGCAACCCCCTGGGAAACGGGTGAAGTGCTGGGAAAAAGGCTGGGGTGGTATGTGAGAGCCAGGCTTAATCAACCAGTAGAGACGACTGTCATTGTTCTGTGGGCCTGGCCACTTCTGGGAGTCACCCAAAGGCCCAAGGAGCTGAGTGAGAGCCCCAAAAAAGCTGGCAGGAGCCTCAGCTCCCTCCTCCTGGTGCCCTACATAGATTCACCTTTGTCCAGGACTTAAGATCCAAATCCTGGCCCAACCCAAACCCACCTTTCTTCTCTTCTGGTTCTTTTTCTTTCTCATCTTCTGTTTTGACCCTTTTGGCTTTCTTGAAGTTGGAAGAGTTCTTGCGGCCACCTTCACCCTCCTCATCTGAATCAGAGAACTCTTCCTCACAGGCAATTCGTTTGTCAGAGGAACAGACTGGGAGACAGTGAATGGAAAGTATGGGTGCAACAGCAAGGACTCTCAGGATCTAAGCCCAGTGCTTCCCACTGCCTCTGCCTTCTCCCTGACACCAGGATAAAGGGCGAACAGACTCTATCTTATTCCCACTTGATACTTAAAGTTTCTCAGCAGAGTATGATGCCACATGCTTTAATCCCAGCACTGGGAGGCTGAAGCAGGAGGACTAGGAATTCTAGGACAATTTATTGAGTCTCAAAAATAAAAAAAGTCTAGGGATGTAGCTTGCTATGCAGGCCCTGGGTACAGTACCCAGAACTAAAAAACAAGTTTCTTAACAGTTAGGCAGCTTGGAAGACTTGAATCACAACAGCAGAGGGAAGTCGGTGCTGCCCAGAGTGCCCTCCAGAGTACTCTTACTTGAGATACGCTTGTCAGGGTCTTCTTCGTCCTCATCCCCACTCTCCTCGGGAATGGCATCCTCAGGAATTGCCTGCATTTGGACCCCAGGTGCGTGAGGCAGCATTCTCAGGTTTTCAAAGAGCCGCTGTCTGTGACCAATAGAGAGGATGGCCTGGCTCTAGTCTGGACAAACCGAAGCCTAGGATGGTCAACCAAGGGGCAGCCAGGTAGTGTACTTACTTGATCTTCTCCAGGTATTCGTTAGTGTTCTGGTTAGTCATATTGGAAGGACTGATGTGAAGCTTGAAATCTGGTCCAAAGTATTCGAAGTAGTCATTGTATGGGAGTTCTGATTGGGGCAGGAGAGAAGAGTCAGAGACTTGGCTACCACATGACCCAGAGAAAGCCACTTGTAGGCTTCTCGGGGTCTGTTAATCTATATGTAGAAGAAAAGGACAGCAGACACAATGACACATGCTTGTAGTGCAAGCTAGTTCGAAGGCTGGGCCAAGAGGATCACTTGAGCTCACACGTTTAAACCAGCTTGGGCAACACAGCGAGACTCATCTCAAGACACCTTTGATAGTGAGAGACTTGGGCATCTACGCTGTTCTCCAGTGTCCCTACTAGTGGTGTATGTGTTACTAGGAGAGGAAGGCCCAAGTCCCTGGGCCCTTAAATAGCAGTGAGTACTCCCTTCACTCCTAATCTGGTTACCCTACATAGTAGAAAGTCCAAAGCTGTAAATACACACTGGTAATCTTTTTCTTTCTTTTTGCAGAACCAGGGATTGAACTCAGGCCATTGTGCTTACCAGGCAAGCGTTTATTCTACTGAGCTATCTCCCCAGCCCCCTTGTTTTTGTCTTTTTGAGGCAGATTCTCAGTATGCAATTCAGGCTGGCCTTGAGCTCACTGTATAAGCCTAGGCTGGCCTTAAACTCAAAAGGATACTCCTTCCTCAGCCTCCTGAGTGCTGGGATTACATGTATGCAGGCATGAGCCACCACGCCCAGCTTAAGCCCTGGTAATCTTTTTTTTTTTTTATTTTTTTTTTTAGCCCTGGTAATCTTGTTCAAGCAAAAATCAAAAGAGAGAGGAGACAAGACTCAAAAAGGGATAGGGCAAAACTGACCAATATGGTCTCAAAGAGGAGAGTGACTAGTGTCGAAGAAGGAGACCAGGGGAAAGGTGGTGTGAACTCAAGGACACATGAACTTCAGCCCCAGCCACTGTGACCTGGCCCTGGCACTATTACCATTAGGGATCTCTGTGTCTAGGGCCACAGCTGTTTCATATGTCCAGCACCGGGCAACATTACGAATGGTGTAACCACCTCCTCCCAGCATCAGCATAGGTAGGTTGAAACTTTTGACAAATTCCACACACTTGGCATGCCCTGTGGAAGAAAGAGGGGTGGCAGGTTAGAGGACCACTGGCAGAACCCTGTCTACCCATACTTGTACTACGTCTGCTCTCACCTTTGATGGTTAGATTGAAGCAACCCAGCCGATCCCCAGAGAGGGAGTCTGAACCACACTGTAAGACCACCGCACTAGGCTGGAACATCTCCATTACTTTGGACATGACCTAAAAGAACAGATCTTGGTCAATACCAACCTTAAGGAAAGCAAAGTGAGGTTCAGGGGTGGGTGCAGGTTTTTCTTCTATTCCTTATCCATGCCGACCTTCCCACTTTTCCCCATGCTGTGCGCTAGAGAAGAGAGTTTTCCAATTTGAAAGAATCTCTAAGACATTTTTAGTTCTAATAACTCTGAACCTGGAATGGATTTCCTGCAAACTCTTAATTTTTTCCTTCTTTCACTGCCCAAGCTCCAGTGCCACTTCCTTTAGGAAGTTTTTCAATCCTTAGCTGTACCTGCTCTGATCTGGTCTTATACGCTGTAAACCTTAGCACGGAGGCACTTGTGTACAGTATGATCACAGCCACAGTCTAATGTACTGAGGACCGAGAACAGTCTCATACTTTTGTCACGGTTACTACTGGCACATTGTAGGTGATTTTTGCTGAGTAACCACGACTGTATTGGATGGATACTCTTACAGGTTCTCACTGCTTATAAATGAAGATTTATGGGGCTGGGGATGTAGCTCAGTAACATGAGTGTCTGCCTGGCAAAAACAAGGTCCTGAGTTTCATCCCCCATACCAAAACAAAAACAACCATAAATGAAGATTTAACGCCTAAGCATAGCCTTCAATCCTCCCTTTGAAATATGGACCGCAGTCTACGGCCACACTACTCTGAATGTGCTCGATCTTGTCTGAAATATGGACCCCAAATCCACCTCCTGTCACTCCCTTCTACCCCCTTCCACATCACACTGGCCTACATGCCACCCCATACTGGTGTCTCTGCACTTCTGGGGTGCTATTTCCTCTGCCAAATGTCATCCTTTCTGCCCTCACCTCCTTCTCTATATGGGTACCTCTTCATTTTTCAAAGTCCAGCTCAAATGTCACCGCCTTTGTGAAGCTACCCATGACTACCCTCTCTCCAAACCAAGCAGCAATTTATCATTCCTGTTCATCCCTCTAAAACACAGGCATCAGGCCAGCTGCCTAAGGACTCCAGCACCAAGCGTGCTCACAGAGCATGCCAGACAGCCTTCCCCGTATCTTTAGAAGGGCTTTCCCAAACAAAGCCAGTCTACAAAATCTGGAATAAGTCCCTATTCTTCAAATGTACAGACATCAATGTAAGGCAAAAGAGGTATGAAAAGCTCAGAAAACATAACGCCACCAAAACAACACGATTTCCCAGATGAGTGACAGCATGTATTTTAGAGCTTTCAATGATAATGAGCCGCTGGCTGTGGCATGTGTGCCATAGATTTGCCGCCACTGTCCTGGCACTGATCCCAAAGAGATGAATATAAAACAATATTGAGGGCCAGCGAGATGGTTCAGTGGTTTAAAGCGCCTGCTTAGGAAAGCTCAGGCAACTGCAGGGACTGCGGTTTGATCCCCGGCACCACATGCTGGGCCAGCAACAAAATAAAGAAAGAAACAAACACACACAACATGCAAAACAAATAAATAAAAATTTAAAAAAAACAATATTGAGCCAGCTGTGGTGGCACATGCCTGTAATCCCAGCACTCAGGAGAAGCTGAGGCAGGAGGATTGTTGAGAGTTCAAGACCAGCCTGGGGAAAAAAAAAGACCACCCTGGGCTGAGCTCAAGGCCAGCTGAACTACACAGCAAGACCTTGTCTCAAAAAGACAAAAATAAAACAGTGTTGGTCACATGCTGTTGGGTATACCCTCTACCATATACTATAAGCAAAAATATCATACCTTAGATATTTTTGTATCTAGCAGAAAACCCAGTCGACAAAGGGCATCAACAGAAGTCTGAATAACTTTGGTTCTCCCAACTGACCACCCCATGAGCCATCACTGAAATACCTCTCATTTCCTAATTAGCTTGGCTATTCTTCCCCTAGATCGATTCCACTTGTAGCCCAAGGCGTGGACAAAGTCACTTACCGGTTTGAAAATGGCCTCATAGGACTCGTCATCAATTCCATCTCGGAGTGGGTAGTTAACAGCATAATACTTGCCTTTGCCAGCCCCAATATCCTAATTAAGAAGGACATTAAAGTAAAACTAGGGGCTGGGGAGATAGCTCAGTAGAGTAAGTGCTTGCCTGGCAAACGCAAAGACCTGAGTTCAATCCCTGGTTCCACAAAAAAAAAAAAAAAGTAAAACTAAAAGATGAAGCTAGGAGGGAGCTGAAGGATAGGGCAAGAAGGGTAAGGACTGAAGTGGTTCTGAGGGAGACAAGTTGAGCCCAAGATGTGGCCAGGACAGAGCAGGGGACCTCAGTCTATGCCCTTCAACTCTCTTCTCTGCACACACCAAGCCTATACTGGTAGTATAAGCTATTTATTGGGCTCCACTGAATAATGTACTCCAAAGCACAAGATTTCTGTTAGAGCTGGCCACCAGCTGAGTCACAGAAATAACAGCCACCCCAACTACCCTTTCCTCTAGCTTCATTCTTTCCATTCTATGTAGGTGTGGAGGGAAGCAAGAGG
>PVKN010029471.1:0-12989 GCA_004027915.1 Capromys pilorides
TCTTTCTTTCCTATATGTGATGTTATCAGGGGCAGAATTACCAACAGTTCAGGAGAAACCACTTAGACATAGGCTTTATGTGAGCAAAAGCCTTATTTTATTTTGTCTGAGGTGTGAGGCTGAGATGGTGAATGATTTTAGCAGCTGGCGACAGGACAAGTTAAGTTTAAATAGGGCTATGGAATGGAGTTCTAATCCCAAGGAATCTGAATGGAATATTTCAGAACGAAGTTTTAGGGACAGTCAGTGCAATTGTGCAGATGATACTGAACATTCCAGCACCATGGAGATTGCACGTTCTTTCCTAAATTTTCTTTGTGGCCACGTGTTCTGTGTTCTGAGGGCAGCATGACCCTGTAGTGGTTTCCTGTTGTTTGTGGAGAGCAGCATGTTTGCTGGGAGGTCTCTCCCAGGACAGCCATGCCTTTCCTGTTCTTTTGCTGTTACAGAGAAGTGCAGGGAAGGCAATGACCTGGCTACTTTGTGCATGACAAACGGGGTTGTGTGGGCAGCCTAACTAGAAAAGATGCTTTGGAGAAGAGGGTCATATAGAGAAGTGGTCAGAAACCAAGTAAGGGCAAAGTAGACTCAAATAAGGAAGTAGGTGAAGCTACAGGAGGTACAAGGGCAACACATTTAAGTGTCTTCTGGAATTGGGGTCAGCCTTAGAGAAGTAGGCCAGATTATTGATGATTTGCAGGAGGTGGAGAGGTCAGGAGAATTGTCAGCAGGGTATGGCTTTGTCCTTGATTGGTGTACCCACTGCAGGGAGTCTTGCAGACAAATAGCTGTTTGAGTATTATAAATGACTCAGAAGGCTCCTATCCTTGTGGGCTGGAGTTTAGTATCTGAGATGCTGCAGGAGGCCTCCAGCACCTCCAGTTGATGTCAGTCTTTGGTTGCTAAAGCAGGAAGGACTGGGAAGGACCTAGCCAGGGATACGGACCCAGACACAGCTGAAGCTGATAAGTTCAGGCCCTACTATAAATTGCTGAATTATTATGGTGGTCATCTAACACAGCTGAAGCCCTTAAAACAATATCTTATCTTCCCAATGACCACTTTCTCCTTCCCCACTGCAGCCCTAGATACAATTTCTTCTCACCTTTCTCATGCACACAGGGGAGATTCCAACCAGCTCCTTACATATAATTGAAACTGAAATCCTCTTACTCCACCCCTATGAAAAGTTCATAAAAGTCTCAGCTTTTTTTGTCTCAGGTAAGAGGATTGGTCAGAATCTGCCCCCAATCCATGTCTTTCAAGTTAATAAACGTTTCTTTTATCTTTTGTATCTCTTTATTGCACAACCAAAAAATCTAACAGAAGAAACCATCACTGAGAAATCTGACTTCTAGTGGGATCTGCCTCAGGAGGGACATGGTTTAGGAAGAATCCTGAACTGGAAACGTTCCCTAGTCCAGTGACCATTCTATTGACACAAATCAAGGCCCTAGAGATGTACTGAATGTGGGGACATTTTGATTGATTGATTGATTGATAAGATCTCACTATGTAATTCAGGCTGGCCTTGAGCTTAATTTGCATCCTAGGCTGGCCTAGAACTCAAAGTCATCCTCCTGCCTCAGCCTCCCAAGTGCAGGGATTACAAGGGCGTGCCACCATGCTGAGCTAATCAGGCACTTGATTCCTTTGTAGTCAGGTTGGTGGTTGAGTTTGGCAGAGTTTTTATGGTAGAAGTAGGCATCTGCAACTCAGAAATGTGCTGCTTTCAAGCACTTTCATCTCTATTATTAAAAACCTTAAAAGCCAAGTTAATTAGATCCTGCTGTAAGATTTGAAGGCCAGCCTCTAGTTTCTGTAGGTTTTTTTTTATTTTTTTTCAAATGTCTGTTGCTGACTGGATAGTAATATCCATTTTTAGGACAAGTTGTCCCTCTGGCTTTTTATGCTATAATACTGTGAATTATCTGATTACAATAAATAGGTGAGCCATAAACTGAACCAGGTTCTCATCCTTATTTTGAATAGTTTCCTTTAGCTTGTCAAAATCAACTGCATTGTGGACCGCCACCTTGTGAAATCCCTCTACTAAGGAGGAAACTACACAATATCAGTTGGCTTTATAATTCTAGGCTCATGCAGTGGACCTTGGAAAGGCAGTTGTGGGTGGGCTCAGACCAGGTGCAGAACAGTTTATTGATGGAGCAAAACAGCCAAAGTGTGGTAGGAAGGGTAGCATGGTATGGGCCAGTTGGGGGGAATAGCAAGGGTGGGGATTCAGTGCTGCCTACATTGCTAGAGGCATGGCCTGCTGCGTGTCTTGGTCTGGCAGTGCAGGGTGGGGCATGTAGGGTGCAGGCCCACATCTACCTTATGCATTCTGGGCTTAAGGGAGCTTGTATGGACAGTGTACTGGGTGCCCAGACATCCTGTGAGCTTCCAGGGACCAGACACCGGCTGTGCATGCAGGTTCTGTGGTCTCACTGTGTGTGAGCACCAGTTGAACTTTACCCTGTAAGGCAGCACTAGGTGCCTGCTATGCCATACTACCAGGGCTGTGAGGGTGGCAAATGTGCTCTGAGTAAGGCAGGCAAGACATAATAGATGCAGTCACTTGATCCTGGGCCCCCCAGGCCAGGACTGGCATACAGGCTGAATAGCTGGGGCCCAGCCCCAGGGGTAGGCTTGCCTCAGGGAGAACAATGGTGACAGGAAGAAGAGAAAACTCATGTAGCAGTGGCACATGCCCTAGCTTCACACTGTTCTCCCACTCTCCTCCCTTTATGAGACTGTGAAGTTTGGGAAGAAGAGCATTGGAGACTGAGGGGAATGTCTTATAGGCAGACAGGGTATTAAGGGTATAGAGCAACCATGGCTATTTATTCACTCTTGTGGTTGCAGGCTGAGTTTGGAGAGTGAAATCAGCAGGAAGCCAGGGTAGAACAAAAAATTTAAAGGGGAGGGGAGAAGTTTGCAGAGATAGAGTGGCTGTACAGTTAAGTGTGGTGGAGTTTCCTCACGATGGGCAGCTGCTCTTCAGTAGCTTCCTCCAGTGCCTACTAATAATGGCCTCACCCACTAGGCATAGCAGTAACCATATTTGATAGACTTTCCCTTGGGATGAGAGCTCCAGAGTGCCCTATGCTGATAGTGCTGGCTAGGAAATTATTTCTCCCAGACTCATTTCCCCATGTTGAGCCACCAAAGCACTCAATGGCCACCCCACCATATGGTTCAAATGAGTTCTGGTCCAATTCCTATCATCATCAGACCTTGACACTGTCCCTTTTGCAGGCAATATATGTATATACATACATATATATTATAATATAATATATATATATATATATATATATATATATATATATATATGAATTATGGGATCACAGACGTTTCCATGGAAAAGAAAGCTTGGGAAGCCAGCCAGTATGTGGTAAAATCAGAGTCCCTGAAGGTAACTCTGGAGTAGTTTAAGATGAGGATAAAACCATCTTTGAGCACCCAGGAAGTTAGAGATGACATGAACATGAAATGCTTGCTTGGGGAAGCTGCAAGCAGTGAGCAGAAAAAGCCTGAGTGGTCATGTAAGCTTTTAGCTAACAACATCAATAAGGGTAGAGATGTTCAAGCCCTTTGGAAATAATAGTATGATAATATGTGTGCCTGATATTCTTCACAGATTTAATGCTTAAGTATCTTATTTTTATTGAATTCTTCTGTATTATTTGTCTTTTCTTACCTTTTGAAATGTAGATGCTTATCCTATGATAACTATTTTATAAGTATATAGCTTACTGGAGTTGTACAGGGTCTTACATCATAATTTACCTTGTGTCTCAAAGGCAACACTGGACTTATGTTTTTCAATAATGTTAGAACAGTTAAGATTTTGGGGACTTTTAATGATGGACTAAAGTCCTTTGTATTAGAATTATAGATGTGGGCCTTTTCAGGCTAGGGGTGAATGGTACAGTGGTTCTTGAATGTTCTTTACAAACTGTGTTGAAGACTTGTTGTAGGATTTAGATCTAAATTTCCTCCAGAAGTCTCATGTTTTCAAAAGTGGGACTTTTGAAAGATCAATGGATCTTGGGAGTATTATACTCATCAGGGGATTATCCACTGATTGGTTCAGGAGTTCAGGCACTGTTAGCAAGTTGGGTGTTATTGCAGGCTATTCACTGGGATCATGATCTTGGAAGGGTGTATTCTTGTCCCCAGCTCCTGCCTTGTGTCTCTCTTCTTCCTGCCTACCATCAAGTGAATTTTTCTTGTGCTATGCCTTTCTGACATGTCATTTCTTCCTTGGAGCCAATCAACAATGGACTGTTTAAACCCTGAAAATTGTGAGCCAAAATAAACCTTTCATTCTTTAAGTTGTGGACACCAGATACTGTACCTTAGCACCAAGAACAATAATTGCAGCTTGATCTTCAACCTACAAGGTGGGGCCTAGCAGATGTGAACTTTTCTGGGAGACATACACTTAAAGAAGTATTGAGTCTCCATACTCTTTCTCTCTCTACTTCCAGGACACTATGCGAGCATCTTTCTCCATTCCATGCTCCTGCCATGCTCTACTGTGCCTAATGCATTAGGGCCCACTGACAATGGACAGAAAATACTAAATCTTTCAAGAAACCAGGAGCATTTCTCCCAGTGTAACTGCTAAATTCGTATTTATATTCAGACCTGCTATAACATAAACTTGTAAAAGTCAAGTAAGACAAAATTTTCTTAAGTCTCTTTATTTTGAAACAGAAACTGAGGTAATTCGTGCCTGAATGAATTATTCAATTGAGGTTTTTACTTTGTTACCTTTTGCATCACTTCAAAATTAAACATAAACGGCCTGGCAAGTGCAGGGTCCTGATTTCAATCCCAGTTACCGAAAAAAAAAAAAAAAAGTAAACATAAAGCAAGTGAATATTGTTTATTCATCACTGTTTGACATTGCTGGAAGGTGCACAACTTAGGAATTTTCTTTTTCCTCATAACCTGTTTCGTCTTTGTGGCAAATAGGACAGGTAGAATTTTCCAATAGCCAAGGATCAATGCAGTGACTATGGTACTCATGGGAACATGGTAGCATGCGAATCTTACTACCTTTTTTGTATTTCGTAAGGCAAATACAACAGGATTTAACAGCATCGGTTTTGCCAGATGTTCTTACTGGCAAGTTATTAATCTGTTGCACTGTAAGCCTGCTAACTGGTTGAAAAATACTTTCATTTTCAGGGTCGAGCTCACCTAAGGGGAGCCAGGGCTCATTTCTGCTAGGTATTTCTGAGCATGCATACTGACTTTCTCGTCTAGGCTGTGATTGCAAGCCTAATGATGCACTTCTCTCACTAATGCCTGCAAACAACATTGAGGCCCTTTCTGGATTATGAGTGCTGGCACTGAACATAGCACTACTGCTAGTATCAGAAACATAGCTGAAGCTTGGATTACAAGTGGTTATTGCACCATGATGAGGTTCAAGACTAGGATTTAAATAATAACGGTCACTTCTAGTCTGGGACTCTGCCCTTTGCATGGTTTGAGTTGGCATTAAGCCATGACCCTGGACACCACTATCGGTGTCTGTGAGGTTGCTGATTCCTCCAAATGATGGCATTCTCTGCCCTGATGTTTCACTCTGAGGTGCAACACGTGTTGTATCATTTAAACCAGTATTTGAACTTCTGAAAGCAGGTATTCTGAGGGTACCAACACTACTTATTATGACTGCCTCTTCAGCACGTGAAAATACATTTCTGACTTCTTCTACGACATTTTCCATACAACCACTATTGTATATTGTCTCAGGTATTACTGGAGTGACATTATCTGTAGCATCACTTGGAGAATCTTCTCCAGAAAAAACAGTGATTTGAAGATCAGGAACTGAAAATGTGCATTTTTTTCTCAGCCTATTTTTGGCTGTGTTTGTAGGAGATCCTCCTGAAAATTGATTAGATAGTCCAGAGGCTACAAAATTTTCTCTATTTTGTAACACAGATCTAGGTGTCTCTTGTCCCAATAACTCATGTGATTCATTTATAGAAAATGTCTCAGTTGCACTTTCTGACATCTGTTCAAAAGTGTTAGGTGATGTACTATCATGAAATTTCATTCCCAGTTCACTTGTTCCAAATGTTTGTGAAGTATTTTCATTTCTTTTTCTAGCTCTGCGATGTTTTCGTCTCCTGCGTCTTGATCTTTTTTTTCTGGTAGATGGGTCTTCCACTCTTGCTTCAGTTGTATGTTCTTGTGAAGTTGCAAATATTAACTCAGTCTGTGGATTTTCCGTATGTTCTCTGAGTCGTCCTGAAAACAATAAATATACATGCTATGAAATTGGTCTCCTGAAATCATGACTGACTGTATTACTATAACTTCCTAATGTGCAAGTTGAATACTTTCTTTACTTTCTGTCCTACCTTCCGTTTGGTCAAAGCTGGAGAGTTCCACTGTTTCATAGTCATCACTTGGAGACACACGGGAACCTGTCTCCACAAAAGAGGAAGAGGTCAGAAAAGTACTAAGGGAAGTAAAAATGTTATAAAATACTACTCTGAAAACTTGTTATACAAAAATAAGAAAAGAATCAGTGCACAAAGGCATAAAGTTTTCCACACATGTTATATTTACATAGTTAACACTTTCATAAAAAACTTAATCCAAAGTAGTAAGTAAAGGAAGCTTCAATTCCAGTTTAAAAGACTGAGATGCTCCTTGATAAATGCATAGATTTGAAAATAAATTCCAAACTAATTTTAAAAAGTATATGTTGAATATTTTATCATTTATGGAGCCTCACATGCTGTTGTACAGGTCATGTCAAAAGATTTGCCTTTAGGGCTGGAAAGATAGCTCAGCAGACTAAGCACCTGCTTAGACAAGCAAGGGACTGAGGTTCAATTCCCAGCATCATATACCACATCAGCCCCACTGTCAAGGTGTGCTGAACTGTCCACTAAGACTGGATGTAGTGGCACATGCCTGTAATCCCACCACTGGGGAGGCTGAAAACAGTAGGATCACTATGAGTCCAAGTTGTGTAGTGAGACCCTACCCAAAATACACCCCCCCAAAAAAAAAAACCAAAAAGATCTGCCTTTAGTCCATGATTCAAATATTAATACAATTACCCTGGCTTCCTGATGTCAATGGTGCATAATCTCTTTGCTCGCTTTCTGACACATCTGCACCTTGGTCAAAGCGGGAACATTCTGCTGTTCCATAATAGTTATCTGAAAATACTACTGCACCTGTCACCAGAGAAAAGGAGGTGGTCAGAAAAAAAAATTAAGAAAATTAAAAGCAGCCTAAAATACTACTGTGTATACTGGATTCAAAAAAAATAAGAAATGAAGCTATTGAATTGAGCATTTTACAGCTCAGTATATTAATATGGCTTTATTTTTATATCACTATTATTATGGACTATTGGACTACACATATAGCAACTTTCTCTTAGTTCAACGAGAAGATTTATACTAATAGTGTTTACATAAGATATCAAGTCTGCATCTTGTACTCTGAACAAATACTACAAAGACAACAATATGCAATGTATTAATTATTGGAGCTGTTCTACTATGCTGTTGTGAAACTGTCTCATTGCTATTTCTTTTGATTACAATAAAAATAAAGAAATAAAATACATCTTTATGAATTGTGTCTTTCACCATTGACTAGAAAATGGTGAGACTGTATCACCTTTGTGTGAAATGTGTAGAAATAGAGAAATTTTATGAACTACAGAATAAATGAGTGTCATAATTTCTCTTTAAAAAATAAGAAATGGATCAGTGCTTAAGACTAAGTTTTCAGCATATTAACATTTACAGAGTTAACGTATAAAGAACTTTGTCACAATTTGTAGGTAACAGCAACACAGTTTCAATTCCATTTAAAAACACTGACTTGCTCCTTGACAGATAAATGGATTTAAAAAATAAGAATCTAAAAATTCTATTTCTAATATTTTTTCATGCACAATTTTACACACCACTTTTTAGGGCATGTCAAGAGATATATCTTTTAGTCCACAGTCCAATTATTATCATAATTACCCTGATTTCCGAATGGACACAGTTGATCAACTTCTTGCACACTTTCTCTCATGCCTTTAGTTTGGCCTAAGTAGGAAATTTCCACTGTTTCACAATAGTCATTTTCAGACAATGGTACACCTGTCTCCACAAAAAAGGAAGCAGTCAGAAAAGAACTAAGAAAATTAAAGGCATCATAACACAATGCTCTGCAGCCTTGTTTTCCAAAAGTAAGAAATGCATGAGTGCTTAATGACTCAAAGTATTCAGCATATTTTATGTTTACACAGTTAACACTTCCATACCCAACTCACTCCAAATTTATAAGTAGGGTTAATTTGGTGCCAGTGAGAAGAGCATAAATCTTCATCCTACACACCCTCCATTGCCCTGGGTGTTCAACACCACTATGAGGGGAATGTACATGCCCTATGTGCCCTCATTGTTCCTCAACAGCCATTCTGGCAAGAAGAGTGGAGGCAGTGCCAACAGGAAAAAATTTAAGTCTGTGCCCTTCATGTCCTCCATGTTCCAGGTCAGCAACATCAGTTGGAGGAGACCTTGGGACTGTGGTGCTGGCAAGAGGGCATAATCTGGAGAAAAAGACACCTCCTTGGAAAGCTTAAACATAACTGCTTAAGGCTATCTAATACTAGAAATCTAAAACCGCCAACACAGACAACAAAACAGTAGAATATAGGAAACAACAAGATGAAGCAAGACACAATCTGAAACTTCTAGCCCACCCAGGACAAGTCCAGGGGACAAGGAGATAGAGGAAATCAGAAGCCAACAAATGTGAAATGACAGCAAGACTGTGAAAAAATAAAAAGAAGAGATCATACTTGAAACAAAACAGACACAAATAAACCAACAGTGGAGCTTAGCAAACTAATGGAAATGATAAATGCAAAACAAAAAGGAAATGGAATCAATGAAGCAGATCTAAACAGAAATGCAGAAGACTATAAGAATAACAACATAAGATTGATTGGAATCAGTGAACAAACTGGAGATAAGAAAAAAGCCATTAAGTATCTCCTCACAGATACAATGTCAGAAAACTTCCCAAACTGGGATAAAGAAGTTGACATACAAATAAATGAAGCACACAGAACTCCATATAGCCATGACCAAAGTAAATTCTTACCAAAGCATATAATAATCAAAATTCCTGAAGTCCAGCCCCAAAACAAATTATTAATAGCCGCTAAAGAGAAGAAACATATCACCTATAAAGGACAGCCCATCAGAATCACAGCAGACTTCTCAACAAAAATCTTTAAGTCAAGGAGATGTTGGAGTGAAATATTTCAAGCCCTAAAGGAAAATCATCATCAACCTAGATTGATGTATTCACCAAAATCATCCTTTAAAATTGACAGAGAAATAAGATACTTCCATGACAAAGAGCAACTGAAGAAATTTATGACCATCAAACCAGCTCTATAAAATGCTCTGGAAAACATCTTTGAAAAGATAATGAAGACCACATACACAGGAACACAAATGGAAGGAAGTTGCCAGTCAGGGTAAACAGCTAAACAGAGCAGAAAGACAAGGAACAAACAAGAAAACAACATGGAATAAAACTAGTATATATCACTTATAGGCATCAAAGTAAATAGTCTCAACTCATCAATCAAAAGAAATGGAACAGCAGAATAGATCAAGAAGCAAAATTATTCTTTTTATTTTTTTATGTATTTATTTTGTATTTTAGGGAAGGGTATACATGGTGTTCAGGGTCTCACTACTTGATTGGACATGTAGTGGTGTGCCTGCATACAGCTTCCTAAGAGCTGGGACTATAGGTGCATGCCACCACACACAGTTTCAATTGCAATCTCAGCTGGGGCAGGGCTGGAACGGCAGGCCCAGGGATCAAACCACTGGCCTCTGAACTTGTTTGCAAGTGCTTTAATCCACTGAGCTATCTGGTCGGCCCAAGAAGCAAAATTCAACAATATGCAGCATTGAAGAAACACATTTAAACCAAAAGAAATTAACAGACTAAAATATGAAGTATGTAAACAATTCCCCATATCATAGGAATCTAGAAAAAAGCAGGGGTAGCTACATTATTTGCAGACAGTACAGAGTTCAAGCCACTATGCTTAAAAAAATCAATAAATACTAACACAAATATAGTGAGGAAAATTAATACCTGAATCTCACAAAAAGATAGAACACCTAGACAAAAATCAACAAAGAAATATCAGAATTACACCAAGTCTGTGAACAAATGAACTTCGCAGATATCTACAGAGTGATTCACTTCCAAACAAGAGAATACATATTCTTCTCAGCTGCATGTGGAACAGTCTTCAAAACAGATACTATATTAACTGACAAAACATGTGTAAGTAAATGCAGAGGAACTGAAACTATACCATGCATACTATCTGACCAGAGTAGAGTGAAACTGGGAAAAAATGACAAAGAAAACCACATAAACTACCTTAATACATGGAAATTCAACAGCACCCGTCTGAACAACCATTGGGTCATAGAGGAAACTAAGATGTAATTAAACAATGTACAATTAAACAGTAATATTGATGAAACATACCAAAACTTATGTGATGAAATGAAAATAGTCCTAAAAAGAAAATTTATAGCTATGAACTCACACATCAGGAAAGCAGAATGAGTTCAAATAAGCAACCTAATGTTGAAAATTAAACAAATCTAAATCCAAAGCCCAAAGAAGGGAGAAATTATAAAGAGCAGAAATCACTACAACAGAGACTATCAAAACAACACAAAGAATCAATAAATTGAAAGGCTGATTCTTTGAAAAAAAAATAAATAAAATTGATAAACCATAAGCCAACCTCACCAAAAAGAGTAATGGAAAAAAAAATTCAAGCAATTATGAATGAAAATGGGGTAAATCACAATAAATCCCACAGAAATCCAGAAGATCATCAATACCTATTATAAGAAACTATGTTCTGACATGCTGGAAAACACAGATGGAATGGATAGGCTCCTAGATACAGCTAAACTACCAAAACTAAATCAAGAAGATATGAAAATTCTAAATAACATGGTAACAGCCAATGAAACTGAACATATAATTTAAAACTTAGCAACAAAAAAGCCTAGGCTCTAATGGATTCACTGGTGGAATTCTACAAAATTTTAGAGATCATGTACAGCCACTAGTGCTAAAAATCTTTAAGGAAATTGATGGTGAAGCAATACTTCCGAAGTCATTCAAAGAAGCTAGTATCACTCTGATTCCAAAATCAGAAAATAACCTAACCTAGAAAGAAAACTACAGGGTAGTCTCCTTAATGAACACAGATGCAAAAATCCTTTATAACTTAGTGGCAGATACACAACACCTGCCTAGCAAGTGGAAAGTACTGAGTTTAATTTCCAGTACCAAAAATAACAAAACAAAACAAAAATATAATGGCAGACAAAGAGTAGCATTCCTTGTATCACAGATTCAGTATAAGCTCAATGAAAACACCATTAACATAATTATTAAAAGATTATACAACATGACCAAATAGGATTCATACTGGGGATGCATATCCCTGAAATGGTTGAACACATGAAAATCAGTAAATGTAGTATGCCATATTAGCAGAACGAAAAACAAAAAACACATGATCATCTCAACAGATGCAGAAAAACTTGCTGAAGTCCAGGACTTACTACTAGGAACGACATACAGAAAATTTGAATAGGTGATTTTTACATCCATCTTATAAAATCCATCTATGACAACCTAAAAGGTAGTATCATATTAAATGTTCAAAAACTGAAAGCTTTCACTCAAAAATCAAGAACAAGACAAGGATATCCACTGTCACTACTCCTATTCACAATAGCTCTAGAAATACTGGCCAGAGAAATTGGGCAAGAACAAGAAATAAAAGAAGTCTAGTAAGGAAAGTAGTTAAATTATATTTATTCGCAAACAACATGATACTCTACGTAGAAAATTCTAAAAACTGTAAACAAATGGATTTTAAAGTTAATACCCAAATTTAGTTGTGTAATAGATGCAAAGTTAACACTCAAAAGTCAATAGCATTTCTATACACCACCAACGAACTCACAGAAAAAAAATAGGAAAAGAATTGTTTTCACAATTATCATCCAAAATAAATTAAGTACCTAGGTATCAGTCTGACAAAGGTTGTAAAAACTCTTGTCTGGTGAAAATTTCAGTAACCTAAAAAAGGAGACTGATGAGATTATCAGAGAATGGAAAGATATTTTTTTAATCTGGGATAGGAAAAACCAACATAGTGAAAATGTCCATGCTCCCAAGACTGCTACTCATATTTATTACAGTCTCAATGAAAACACCATTATCATACCTCACAGCCATAGAGAAAACATTCTTGAAATTCATTGAGAACCAGAAAATTGCAAAAGCAATTCTGGAAAACAAAGGCAAACCAGGAGGCATCACATACCAGACTTGAAATTATACAATAAAATTATACAATAAAACTAATAATTTGTTGTATAATTTATTGAAACTATACAATAAATGATACAATAAAATTATTGTGATAAGGGCTGGGGAGATAGTTCAGTAGAATATGCACTTGCCTGGCAAGTGCAAGGGCCTGAGTTCAATCACCAGTTCAGCAAAAATAAATAAACAAACAAATAAATAAAACTACTGTGATAAAATCAGCATGGTATTGGCAAAAATACATGCCTAAGAATGAGTGGAACAAAATAAGAGATGCAGAGGCATCTACAAACATACTAAGCCTCCTTATCTTTGACAAATATGTTGATTCTGGAAAGACTGGCTTTCCATATGCTGAAGACTAATACAAGACTTCTATCTATCACTACGCACTACACTAAAGTCAAAATAGATAAGCCATCTAAATATTAACATAGAAACACTAAATCTACCCTAAGAGAAAGTGGACAGAAGTCTCAGAGATATAGGTGTAGGCAGACAAAACTGGGACTGCAAACTAAATAGAAAGAATCAGC
>PVKN010029472.1:0-12982 GCA_004027915.1 Capromys pilorides
AAAGGTGATGATCTTGAAAAATCAGAACGGCCTAGGCTTCTATTTCTAGAGTACTTTCGAAACTAGATGAATGATTGAAAAAGGTCAGAATTAGATTTTCTGAACAGGAATAAGGAGAACTAAGAAAATCAAGAACAGGCGTAAGAGATGAGAGTTTAGAAAGGTGTGGTGACACTCTGAGGCCAACAGTAGAAACTGCTTTCTTCTCTTCTCTCCTCCCCCTCCATGATTCTCTACTTCCCTCTTCTTGGCCCAGCATTTTATCAATCCAAAACTCCACAAAAATCAATCAACAAATAAATTAGAGAAAGCAGCAGAAGTAAATCCATCTGCCTATCTGCCTTACTTTCCAGTCTACAATTGTAATACAGCTCACACAATGAGCTTTGATTCACACTCATTTTTTCCAAGAAACAGCCTTGGTTCTGTTCCTTCCCCCCAAATTCTTCATTTTTGTTTAAGCATGGGCTGTAGAAGAAGTCCATCTAATCGCCCCATCTGTCGCCATATCCTGTCTCTCCTTTCAGAGCAGCAGTTATGAGCAACCACCTCTCAAAGCCCTTTCTATACACCTCCTCCCAGGCGCCATGGCAACGCTCTGTACACAGGTAGTTCAGGAATGGCCAGCTATCCCTCTGGCTAATTTCCTCATATCCTTATTTATCATTCTTTTCTCCTATGAAAGTAATTGGCAATCCCTTCTTCTCTTTAGCCTCTCTCACCAGACTTCACTTGGTTCCCCTCATAGCCCTATGTAGCTGTTCCATACACCATCTCTCTTGAAAAATTGTTTTGTTGTAGGAAATATATCAGATCATATGGATGAAAAGAAGGTTCTATCTTTCTCACTGTCCTGAGTTCTTATCCAAGTATAAGCCAGTATGACTTCTTCAACCAAGGTCCACCTCATGCATCAGAATCTACAATTAATCCTTCCCCAATTTTTTCTAATCCTCAGTCTGC
The DNA here is from genome assembly GCA_004027915.1 of Capromys pilorides. NCBI lineage: Eukaryota > Metazoa > Chordata > Mammalia > Rodentia > Capromyidae > Capromys > Capromys pilorides. The sequence goes on from PVKN010029472.1 coordinate 964, forward strand.
CTTGTGATGCCTTTGAGAATAAAAGAAAATACACAAAAATAGAATTAAAAATCATTTCTATTAATATATAGAATATAATTGTTAAAGATATTAGGACTGCCACACGATTTTGCTGAAACTAAGTTCAAAACAGTCTCTCTTATAGAAGCACACACCAGATGTTAGACTGATAAGGAGAGAAGTTTCCCAAGACCTGCTGAAGAATAAAAGAAAGTCAACCTAGAATTAAACCCCTGCCACCTATAGACAATAAAGCAGGTGTCATTTGTTATCTGAGCTTTTGGTGTTGCCCAAACTGTATGTGTGTGGGGTGGAAGGCAATTTAGAACTCCAACAGCCATGGCAATCAAAGCATTTGAAGTACATCTTATCATAGCAACAAACTGCCACTTGGAGAGCCAGGATCCAGTACTATTCCAGGATTCTCCTCCAAGTCTTTATCAATCAATAAATATGCCTATCATAAAATTGATAGATTTACAGGGAGAGAACAAAGCCAGACAGTTTCAAAGTTTACATAGCACTGACTTATTGGTGATATACTTGAGTTTTTATTTTTTGTTGTTTGTTTTATGTGTGTGTGTGTGTGTGTGTGTGTGTGTGTGTGTGTGTTTCAAAACAGGACTGAATCCAGGAGTGCTCTACCACTGAGCTACATTACCAGCTGTTTTTCTTTATTTATTTTTATATTTTGCTTGTTGGTTTGTTGAGAGATGGTCTTACTATGTATTCTAGGATCACCTCTAACTCCAGGTGATCCTCCTGCCTCAGCCTCCAAATGCTTGGATTACAGGTGTCTACTCTCATTTGTGATATAGTTAGGACCTGAGACAAGCTCTAATATAACATTTTAAAAATCATTAGGCAGGGAACACCCCAGTGGAATTTAATAATATTTCTTCCTACAGCCTTACTAAGCCTATAATCCCACTGCTTTTTTATGCAGTACTTAAGAAAGACAGGAAAACTACCTTAAGCAACTGTGACAATGCATATCTAGCTCCTTGAACATCAAGGAAGAGATCTTCAAATTCCCCTTGCATTACTGTGGACCTATCAAACTGGAACTGATATTCTGCAAAGCCCATATCAGTGTCTTCCATAAAGATGAGACATAATTTCAGAATCTGGCATAACAATGACAAAACATGCACGAGGCAGTAGACCCATGTGGGAAAACCACTCAGTCAAAGGGCATATCTGAACATACTATGTGCTGGGCCCTGCAGCAAAGACAAAATGAATAAAGCAAGCTTTGCACCAAGCTAGAAGAGAAAGACCAAGGAGGAAAGCATGACAAAAAGGGGGAAAGACACTGGAGGAGAAAGGATAAGGAATTAACCTCCCTCATGGAGATTCTGCCAGGACCAGGTTTGCTTGGAAAAAGAGAGAACCAAGGCTGGACAGCAAGACTCCTTGGGGAAAAAGCTAAGTAAAGAGCTGCAAGTTTCAGGTTTGGAGTCAAAGGGAAAACGGGCTCCAAATCATTCTGGTTCCAGCAAACCCAGCAGCCCTCCCTAGGTCCACAGACCTCTAATCTGCACCCCAATGCAGAGGTGCACCCCAGGACCAAGGAATACTTTGTTTAAATCAGGAACTTAATCATCAGCACACCATGGGAGGAGGGCCTGCCCTCCTCCCACTTCCTGACTCAGGTACCTCACCAACTCCATAACCGCAAGAAATCACTCATTTACCCATGGTGTTTTCTAACCACAGGAGGAAGATCTGAGCAAAATGAGGGCTGTCTTTGGAGATGTGCCTTAAGGGAAGGAAGGAAGGAAGGAAGGAAGGAAGGAAGGAAGGAAGGAAGGAAGGAAGGAAGGGTGAAGGAGGAAAGCTCGGGGTGCCCACTAGGGAAGTATTGGGGTCTGTTTGGGTGAGGAGGTAGAATTTTGTACTTAACATGGAGCTCAGCTGGAGACTGAGCAGCAGGAAGTGGGCTAGAAAGAAGTAGGGGGGTGGGGATGTGGCTTGGTGGTGGAGTGCTTGCCTTGTGTGCAGGAAGCCCTGGGCTCAGTCCTCAGCACCACCAAAAAATACAAGATATAAAGAAATAAGTAGATGTTCCAGGGGAGTCCCAGGAGCACCTGATCAGCTGGGGACAGAGGGACACTGGAAAGGTGGAGCTTTGCTGGTGACAATTTGCCAGACAGTCCCCAAACCAAATTTTAAAAACTCCACTCAAGTGTCCTTTACACAAAGACAGAAACACCCAGTCTCTTAATCTTTCTCAAAATGCTTCCACTGGGTTCTTCTACCAACATTGTCCCCTCCCCTTCCTCTTCCCTTCCCCTTCTCCTTCCTTTCACCCATGTCTCCCATCAGCCCAGAGATATAGAGAAATGGCTTCAGCGTCACTGTGTTGATGTCTAAGTCACTTAGCATTCACATCATAAGCTAAGGGAATGCTTGTTGAGTCCTGGGAGAAAATTAAAATGAAAAAGATACAGTCCTTGTCTAGGAGCTTCCTACTGTCTAGAATACAGACTTCCAAAAAATAGGGCTTCCAAGACTCTGAAACATAAGACCATTCAAAGGTATCTTCTTCCCTGAGTGTCAGTCTTCAAACAGTAGCTCAAGAAACCAAGAAAAAGAAGCCCTGTAGCCTTTAATGCACAGTGAGCTAACCCTTAATCCTAACTTGGGTGCTAGGAAGGCAGGGGTGAAGGTGGGAAGAAAGGGCGGAGAGCAGAGGCAGGCCCTGGAGACGTTCAGTCTCTACTAACTATGCTAAAGAGCATTAAAAAAAAAAAAAAAAAAAAAAAAAAGAGCATTAAATTTAGAGCAGAAAAAAATCACTTCGGAACTCAAAAAGCAACTAGGAAAACCTAAAAATCCAAGTGATCCTGCCCTCCCACCTCTCTATTAGGCATGGACCAAGACAGTACCTGAGTGTCCTCCTTGGTGCAGGACACTATGCAAGGCAGTGGCCGACTGGCCCCACCGCTGGATGACAGAGCCAAAGCTCCCAGAGGCACAGGAGACAGGCAGGAATTGGAAAGATGGCTGCAAGGACAGAACAGAGCGGAGGGGCATCCAGGCGTTTGATTTATCTCTGTACCAACAGTCTTAGGCTGTCTTCCCCTGCCTCAAGCTGGGATTTTCCCAGATGTGCACTACTTGAAGGGAAGGAGGGTGGGCACTGGGGGAGGGTCTCCGTGTCCTTGCATCTGGACCCAAAAGCAACCCCTTCACTTTCTCCCTGCACTGTTCACTGCCTGCTGGGCAGAAAGGGTGGGAGACTGGGGGGGGGGGGAATGCCAGGGGCCCCAGATAATCACTAGGTAATGAAAAGAACTGGCCTGGGGCTGAGAAAATGCAGAGGAGACACAGTTGGGAACATAAATCTCTCAGAGAGAGGGGGTACAGAAGGGGGTGCTAACAACTGGAGCCCATCCAGGTGATTTCACATGAAGTATCTGAAGCCTGAGGGGTGGGAGCAGTGACAAGAGGCAGACAGGGGTGTGAAGCAGAGATGGTAAAGGTAAAGAAGCAGAGATAAGAGAAACAGAACAGAGAGAGGAAGGGAAGGGAAGGGATGTCTCCAGCGCTGGACGAGGCAGCAAAAGCTGAGGAAGAGATGCTGATGGAGACAGAACAGCACCTGCAGTGAAGCTCGTAAAGATGTGATGGTAGGAGAGACCCTTAGAGACCAAAGGGGAAGCAGGGGACAGAGTCCTAGAAAACCTCGGACCAAAAAATAGTTGGAGTCCAAGAGACAGACAGACAGACAGACAGACCCACAGTCAGGCCTGCCTGACAAAAATGAAGGTGACAGAGGCAAAGAAGGAACAAAGAAAACAGGGATGCAGTGAAGAGGGAGGAGGGAGCGAGACAAAGAGAAGGAGGCAAGTGCAGAGCAGGGGAGGGAGCGAGGCCAGGGAGGGGGATATATATTTTCTTTATGATCCTCTTCAATCTCACTCAGCTCGCTGCTGAGCCGGTTCCCCTCTCAGGTGCTGCTCGGTGGTGGATGTGCCCAGAAAGCTGATGGGGTGAAGCTGCTGCCACAGCTGCCCCGAGACTGCTGCCCCCTAGCACCAACCCGGGGAGGGGGCTGAGAGACCCCTGCTTGGACGTAGCATGGGGACCTGCCTCCCTCTCCCCTGATGCAGCAATCAAGATAGGGCTGAGCGCAGCCCTAAATTTCTCAGTAGATGTAGCCTAACATGACCTGGGCCAAGGAACATGGTGCAAAGGGGAAAGGGAAGCAAAGGCAGGCAATTAAGGAGGGGGTGTGAGTTGTGGGGGAGTGCTGGGGACAGACTTTTCCTAGGAGTCAGGGAGGAGAGCAGAGTCAAGCACTGGGGAGACGCCTGCATCTGAGATCTGAAGCAGCATGTAAAGCACAACAAGAGCAGGATACCAGGGACTGTCTATGACTTTGGGGTCAACCATTTAGAGGCCTCAGGAAGAGGCTCCCATAAATATACACATGAACCCACAAGAGAAAAAAGTGAGAAACAGAAGAGAGACCTTGAGGCCGTGCATCTACGTGGCCCTAGGCTTTAAGGAACCTGTAATGAAATAAAAAGTTGCTTTTGAACAACTACACCTTGAAGCGGCCATGTGGACTGTGCCTTTTTTGCCTCAGCTTTCCTGGGGCTAAGGAAGCAGCTGAAGGTATGAGTACTAATTCTTTTTTTTTTTTTTTGTCTTTTTGAGACAGGGTCTCATCATGCAGTTCAGGCTGGCCTTCAGCTCACTTTTGTGGCCCAGGCTGGTCTCGAACTTGCACCGATCCTCCTGCTTCAGCCTCCCTAGTGCTTGGGATTATAGGCGTGCGCCACCACGCCCGGCATGAGTACTAATTCTGCCAGTTCATCTTAGGCCCAGAGACAACCCCTGAGAGTGTTAACTCTCAAAGTTGAAAGGGAATTCACCCCCATCTCCCCAGCAAGCCACATTCAAGGTCCATGAGGCCAAACGCTGGGTACAGCTAGAACTCAAGGAGTCTCATTAGTGGCAAGGAAAATTTATCACAGCTGGTTTGAGACCCCAGAGTTTAATTCAGAGGCTTTGGGGCAACAACTTGGGTTACCTACCTACTCTGACATCTATCCCTAAGTGGTATGAATGAAGGCCACTAGGGTGACAAGGCCAACCAAGGAGGGCCCAATTTCCAGAGTCTCTGGTAACAACTTTTAAGTCAGCACATCTGAAATAGGAACATAGTTGGATAGCCAAGAGTCCAGGATATCCAAACAGTCGTGGGTCTCCCCCATCCCGGCCACCCCCAGTCCTTCATTCCCCCCACTCCCCCGCAGCTCTAGGTCTTTTTCTTGGCTCAGTCCCTAACGCTGGAAACGGGAAAGCTCTGCAATGCAATACCAAAGGGGACCGCTAGGGAGTGCGCGCCGGCAACAAGGTTCAGAGAGGCAGGAACCGGTGACGCCGAGGAGACCAGAAGGCAATCGATCAGAGTCGCCCTGGCAACCAGGCTGAGCCTGAGACAGACAGCACGTCGATAATGAAATCATCGTTAAATGACTTCAAGCCCTAATTAATAATCCAGGCCAACCGAGGCCATGCCTGACTGGGATCAGGGGAGGGGATATCATTGTTGGGGGAGCATTGGAAGCTTCTGGACAATTAATCAATTAATCCACTCACTCAATAATTGGCTCCTTTGTCCTTTGCCATGCCCCCTCCCCCACCTCATCCACTTCTGACTGTGCAAAGGCTGAGGTGCAGGCCTAACTGTCCCAGGGCCACAGTGCCTCTCTCTCCCTCTCCCCTCCTTTTTATCCTGAGCCAACTCGGAATAGCCCAGCTTAAGTAAGAACTAGCTTGCTCTTTCCTAAGATTCACAGAAAGGTGAACAGGTCAGAACCTGGAGCCCCGCGTGGCCAGACACCTCCTCCTGTCCCCTACTTCTTATCACCCCTCCTCCCCCCGGGGCCACGCATCATTTACCTGTCACAGCCCACCCCCGCCGAGGATGAGTCATGCACACATGGCCTTCAGCAGGTGGTGTGCCCGCTCCACAGCTTTAGTTTCCTCATCTGGAACCTGAGGGGGGCCTACGGACTTCTAAGGTGCCTTTCTGCCCCATCATCTATTATTCTAAGATTGTACCTGGATTGCCTCCCAGTCCTCTACTCAGCTTCTGTCTGTACTTTGGGGAGGTAAAACTCAGATTGAAAGAGGTGCCCAAGGAACTGACCTTGAGACCTGGAGAAGGGGAGATGGCAGCAGATGCAGGGAGGGAAGTCTCCCGGCCCATCCCCCATCAGCCAGTCGTGGTCATTGCCACCCACCTTGCTTATTGCTCTCCACAACCCCCAGCAGGAAATGAAAAAGGTACAGGAAATTGCGCTTTTAAATCCCCCAGCTTCTGGCTCCCTCCACCAAGCCGGGAAGCTGGGCTAACTTCACAAGACAGGCTTTCTCTGTTTGCAATTAGTAAGACACTTAGAAGGGGTCTCCCTCCCAAACAACTAAGCATGTTACAAGAAAAAAAAATGACGCTGGAGAGAGTATATGGGGTTTGGAGAGAAGGAAAACCTGAGGCTCTTGGGAAACAACAATGACCCAATGAGGCACCTGGACTGAATAGGTAAGTGATAGCATGTTGTCCGGGGCAAGTCGGTTTATAGCGCCCCCTGTAGTCAGAAGAAATGGTGTGCAGCCAAGACAGGGCTGGGGAGCAAGAAAGGGGAAGCAACTCTTCGGAGACACCCTACAGAGAAGGTGGCAAAACCTACCCCTGCAGAAACTTAGGATGTTAACAAAGTTCAGGCTATTCAGGGCTTATTTATAATTAAAGCCAGGAGCTGTATCACTACCATTTTCCTCCAAGTTTTCCCCTTTACTCCTACACACACACACAAATCTTTTATAAAGACACAGAACCAGATCCTGGACTTTAGATAATACCTCCACTAAAGAGATGGGCTTAATTTCAGCCAAAGAAATTTAGAGTCGACTTTACAAAGGATTTCCTCAGAGCTAGTTTTGATAAATACAAATGAAAAATGTGACAGAATCTTCACCAACTCACATTCTCCAACACACACATATACACACACCAAACAGGAAGGGAGAAATACTCTCTTCAGTGCTGTTCTTTTTCTAGCGGACCAGCCTCCACCTGATGGGGCAAAAAAGTCTCTCTAAACATGAGGAAAACACCTCCTTAACCCTTAGCTCCTGGCAAACAGACAACTACCTTGGGATCATCGCCCCCAAACCCTCCCTCTCGAATTTTTTCTCAACCTCTCTGGACTAACCATTGTCCATTCTTTGCAATTACTCCATGAACCAAGGCCTGGAGGGAGCATAGGAGTCCAACAGCAGCAAAAGACATTATGACCCTGCCCTCTGGGATGTGAGGAACGTGATATCCAAGACAAGGAATTGAAACAGAGAAAAAAAAAAAAAAAGAAAAGAAAAGAAAACATGTAAGTTAATCTAATGTAATAGCTACTTTAAAGAACTGTGAAGACAGAAGGAAAAGAATGTGAAAACAAGAGGCTGAAAGTATGACTGGACCTAGTGCCCACACCTATAGTTCTAGTTATTCAGGAAGCTGAGGCAGGACGGTCACAAATTCTAGGCCGGTATGGGTAATTTGGCAAGAGCCTGTCTCAAAATTAAAAAATAAAAAAGGGCTGGAAATGTAGTTCAGTGATAGAGTGCCCTGGGTTCCATCCCCAGTACCATCAGAGAGAGAGAGAGAGACAGACAGAGAGAGAGACAGAGAGACAGAGAGAGAGGAGAAGAGAGAGAAAAAGAGGATGAGAATATATGGAGGTTTTCAGACTGGAGAGGGCACAGATGGTATGGAAGAAGACAGCTGATGTCTCCAGTGGGTATGAAGAGAAAAAACTAGAAAGATATCAAAGATGAGGATACAGTTGCTTTTCAAACAGGTAACACATTTAGATTTATAAACCTTTTCAGTTGTATTCAGTTCTTTTGCATGTCACTGTATCTTTAATAGCAAACCACACAACCAAGTACTAGTATTGTCATTTTATAGACAATAAAACTATGATAGAGAGGTCAAGTAACTTGCCTCAGGTCACAAAGTTGGTAACTAGTCAGGCTGGGAACCTAGAGGTACTGAGGGAGTTCAGTCCCAGAGGTAGGCTGCCTCCTGACTCATCTTCTAGCATATTCTGCCTGGTGACCTCTCTCTGTCAAGCTAGTTACTTGTCTAGACCTCTGCAAAATGAGGAAGTAGTATCTTAATTTCTGAAAGTGGAAAGCTTGAAAAGAAAATCTATTGAAGTTTTTAAGGTGTGAAAATTCATAATTCAATTAATAAAAAAAGTAAAGAGAATAGCTGAAAAGGTCTGAAAGCCTTCTGTCTTCTAATTACCCCACCCAATCTTTACCTCCAGCTGCCCCTTTTCTAGTCTGCTGACCCCCAGAGGCCTCTTCCCCACAATTCATAGCCAGAGCAGCTGTCTCCACCCAGCCATGGTTCACTAGCTCATGAAATCCCTGCTCATCCATTCTCACTCTGTACAAGGGCTCCTCGCAGCCAGAGAAGTCAGCCTGGCTTCCAGGCATCTTGCCCGTCCAGGAAGGGTCATTGTGGAATTTCAATGACGGGACATTTTATGCTACTGCCCCATAATCCCACTGCCACCCCAATCCCAGGGGTCCTCCAAGAGGTCCCAGCCCAAGAGCTTTTCTGTAGCCCAGCAAACCTGTCCTCCCAAACCTGCCTCCTCCGTCTCTCTGCCTCCCCAGCCCACAGGCCTTACCCAAAGTGCACCTTGGCCTGTCCCTGTCCCAAGAGAGCTTCTCCTCTCAGTTTTGCTGCTCCCTACCCCCAGGAATGTGTGCCATTCTCCCTATCTTCTAGGAAGCCTCCTGGATTTTCTCCTTGTTTTCCTCCATCTTCTCTCCTTCAGTCATTTCTAGATTCTCCTATTCTAGTCGCAGGGCTTGAATCTTCACCAGCTCCTGACCCACTCAATTCATAATAAGCCTTTGCTAAGCAACTGCCAGGGCTCTGTGACAGTCGGTCCTCTTGGGAACATCCCCATCTTGCCATCAGTTCACAAGCTTCTCCAGGACAGTGTCCCTATCCCTTCCTCTGAGTTTCCCTTCAGTGCCCAGCAAAATGGGCACCAAGGAAGGATTCAAACAGAGTTAAAAATTATGTTCCTGTGCTTTTTCCTGTGTGGTTCAAGTATCAAGGTGACTGTAGCCAGAGGAGTGACCTCCTGCCGACATGCTGCTTTGCTTTAGAAATCCAAAGGTCCTCCCCGGTCCCCGCGGGGATCTTGGATGCATGGGTCTAGAATTCAGGTCCCCATGTAGGTGTGAAGTATTAGGGAGCTGGACCCCCAGGCCCACTGCATCCAAGGGTCCCATGACTTCTAGCACAAGGCCTGCTCTGCTGAGACCAAACTAATGCAGGTTGAACTCTGGGCAGATCCTAATGTCCTGGGTTTTAATCTGCTCAGTCATGGCTTCACCTAAACTCTGGGTGGTACAAGAGCCAAAGAAAGAAGCCAGGCAGAAGCAGGCAGTGCGGGAAAGGAGACTGGCTGACAGCGGGTGGACGTGGCTGGCGGACAGCGACACGGGTCGCACCGAGAAGGTGCGATGGTAGAGTCCAAGCAGAAGTCTGAAAACGGGAGAGAAAGGCAGGGAGACCCTGGGTAAGAGATACGGAGACAGCGGCCCAAGTGGAAACAGTGGCAAGGGGCAAGGGTGAGAGCAGGGGCTGCAGTGTGCAGCCAAGAGGGAGAGCGCGCGCACAGAATGGAGAGGGCGAAAATGGGCGAGAGAACCCAAGAAAAAAGCCCGCCAAAGAAAGAAACCCAGCTGCTCTGGTGCGGGCAGAGACCTTCATCTCAAGGACACTGAGAAAGGCAGAACGATGGGGGAGAAGTGGGCGGGCGGCACAGCCCGCAGCCCCTGGCGGACAAGGGCTCGCCCGCACGCCCCCGCCCCACGCCCTGCGGACCCCCAGCGCGCCCCGGGCCCCACTCGGGGCTTCGGGCTCTGCCCGGCTGGTCCCACCCCGGCCCGGGCCCAGCCCGTGCTCCAAGCTGGCATGAAATTGGCTGCAGCCGTAATGAGTCCGCGCCGCGCGGAGGAGGCTGAGGGCCCGCCAGGGAGTCTTGCGCGCCTCGTTTAGCTTGTTTATTGTTCAGGCCTAATTAAAACGTTCCACCGCGCTGCGTTTACATCCGCCCCCCGCTAATGAATTCTCGGCCGCTGGGCGATTTCGGAAACTGCCGCGGGCCGGAAGACGGGTGGGAGGTGGCGAGGCGGGGAGGGAGTGAAGGAGGAGACACCCTCCTGCACACACACCCTTCTGCAGCCAACGGAGCAATTAGACATCCCGCAGTGGGCTCTGAGATCCGAATGAGGGGTCCCAGACCCAGCGCCCCAAAACCCAGCAGGCTTTTGGAGGTGCTGGAAGGCAGGCCCGCAGGGCTCAGGAGGTCAGGCAGGCTTGTGCACCCGGCGCATGAAGGCCTGTGTGCCAAAGAGGATTGCGCGCTGCACCTGCTCGATGGAGCGCGACTGCAGAACAGGCCGAGCGCGTCGGGCTCTGTCTCTCTCCCTTTGGCTGTTTATGCCAGTCTCTCCCCCACAGGGGGAGTCTGCGCCGGGACTGACAGTGTTTCTGTTCTCTCTGGCTGTAGCCATTAGCAGCCTCGCTGTGTGCCTCCTGTCACGCCCTCAACGAGGGCAGATGGAGCCAGGGGAAGGAGAGACAGACTTCGATGCTTGAGCAGCCAGAGCTCCCCGCTGGCCCCGATGCTCCTGCAGGCGCGAGCACATACACACAGCACTCACGCACACCCTGCCCTTTGCTGCTTGTAGCCAAATAAAACATCCAAAAGGCAACGGAGATATTATCCACACATGACCACATGGAAATACACAAATGAACAAACATGCTCAGACAGAGTCGCTTGCCAATGACACAGATGGAAAGACAAGAGCCCAGGGCACAAAGCCACGTGGCACAAAGCCATTTAGATGTACATGTGGCTACACACATGCGCGTGCGCGCGCGCGCACGCGCACACACACACCAGCCATGGAAACCTGAGAGCACTAATATCCAAGCACTTGTGCATGCCTGCTGTCTGCCTGACTTCATGCTGCCCTGCAGTAGTCCTTTAATCCCTCTCAGTAAATTCAGATCACCACCTACCCTCTAAACCTGCCCTCTCCATTCCCCTTAAGCTCCTCCCCAAATGCAACTCTTCTCCACAGGCCAGAAAAGCCTGGACTGCCTTACCTAGGGTTTATTTGCCTCAGGAGCATGGGAAAGAGGCATTCCTCTCCCATTCCATCCTAGGCCATCCGTCTGGGCTGTCTTCCCTGATGAACTGACTGACTCGATTCTGAATTTGGCCACGTGCTTTGTACTATTGGTCTGTGCTAGGCTGAGTGTCACCAGGTTCCCATGTATTATGTCCACACAGAAGGGGATTGGGGCCTCCTCAAAGACAGGACCGCTCATAAGCAAGTATTCTAGCAAATACCAGACCTCACACCTCCGGTGGCAGGCTGTAAATGTTGCTGGGGACATGAGTGCCTGCTTTTAACAAACAGAAAAATGGAGCTGGGCCTCAAGCAGTGACTGGAAGTTCTCTCTGTCACACTGTTCAAGGTTCTCCTTCAGAAGGGCTCTTCAGAGACTCCCTGGGAGAAGACACATCTTCCATTATGTCTTTGCACACCCACCTTGTTCTTAATGGGAAACATTGCACCCCAGCTGGGTCTTCACCCTACCCCAGCCTTGATTGCTAACACTTGGCTGTTTTCAAAAAATCAGATCCATCCCTAAAAGACAAAATTTTGCCACCTGTGAGGAAGCTCAGAGCTGCAGGCTTTAAAAGCGATCCCTAAAGAGGAATTGCCAGGAGTGAACCTGGGCAAGGGCAGCGGCAGCAATGAAAACTGCTACTTTGAAAGAGACTGAATGCAGCCGAATAGATTCTTTGAAAAAATAAAAAAGGACAAAGTCAGTCTCTCTCTCTCTCTCTCTCTCACACACACACACACACACACACACACACACACACAC
>PVKN010029473.1:0-12987 GCA_004027915.1 Capromys pilorides
GCGTATATGATATAGAAACATGAAACCCACCCTATAGCTTAAACATCACCGTGTTCTTCCTCTAGCCCTGGGTCTGTTGGAACCTCTTAAATATGGCTGCCGAAGTTTCCATTCTGGGTCTGGCTGCTGGACAGCTTTGAGAAAACTGGGCCACCTATTCTTAGCCGCTCCAGCAGACCAGCTCGCTGTCCTGCCTGTCTTGTTCGCAGTCCCTGCTCCTACGCTTAAATCACCCGAGTGTGTCCTTAGAAGCCACCTTGAGTCCTTTCTGGAAAGAGGCGGAGAATCATTTAATTAACTCGCAGATTCTTTCCTCGCGCACAGCAGCCCAGTGGGGTCGGTGTCAGTTCACTCCCCACGTGGAAGAGGAAACAGAGCCTGAGAAGTAGGAAGCGGCCCGCCCAAGGTCGTCCAGCCACTGAGGGTCGGAATCAGGGCTGCGCACTACACCTGGCTCCACATGGCAGGTGCTCTCGCACCTGGCTAACCGCTGGGCCCGCCATATCCCAGGATGCACTGGAGGGAGGGCTATACCAATGGGAGTGGCCAGGAAGACAGAAGCCTGAAGTCAGGGCCAAGTAGTTTCAATGTAGGGTTATTATAATCTCAGGGCACCACTTACAATATTAACTGACTCTCATTCATCGTCCCACCCCACCCCCATCAAGTGGGAGGGATGACAGCCCTCTGTATTGGCCAAGTTCCACTGAGGGATGTCCGTGAAAGCCTGGCCACAGATGTGAGACTCAGTGGTTCAAGACCCACAATGCAGATCCAGCTTAGGACCAGCAAACCATGTCAGAAGACAGTCCTCCACTGGCACAGAGAAGCTGGGTGTGGCCCAGTTGACATTTAAACCAGGAGCATGGAAAAATGCATGTCTCATGAAGCTGCAGACTGGGCATAACCCAGAGGCAGCGTGGAATTGAGGCACAAAGCGGGTGTAACCCTGTCCTATCAGCTGTGCTCTGTACTAGTAAACTATGGAAACTTTTGGATCTTGTCTCTTCCATAAGTCAACAAATACAGGAAAACCAGCCTCGCTATTCGGCCTCACTATCTGTTTTTGCACTTTAAATGCCATTGGACTGCCTGGTGCGAGTAGTCAGTACTTAGCTTTGGGCCATGTGTTTTTCATTGCAAATTTATTTTGCAAAGTTTATTTTATTCTAAGACCCCCTGGGAGTGGGTCAGTTTCCTCCAGAAGCAACGATACTTCAGATTGATTGAGGAATAGTGTTCCAAACATTCTCCTCCAAAAGACCCAAGTCCACCCGGGAGTCTTGTTTCCGGCTGGGGGCAGGGTTGAGATCTCCTATTTTATTCACGCATGCATTTCACAAACACTTGCTGTGTGGCTGCTTGGAGCCAGTCACTGGGCTTGATATCACAGGAAGAACGTTTTGCAACAGGGCACCTCGTCCTGCAGTGGGGGTGGGGGTTGGCGTTAGGCCCGAGGAGCTTCCAGCACTACACAGGGGTTCAGAGTCTTCTGGCTGCTTCACACCCCGCCAACACGGTGCCTTTGTGGGTGGACGGAGACCATCTGGTGTCTGTGTGCGGTCTCCCCATCTGCGACGAGGCCGTGGCTGCCCAGGCCCTAGACCTTGGGACTTGGCCACAGAAGTCCCACTTCTTTGCAGTAGCATCTCAGAAACCAGCCTCGGCGTTCATCTGTGCATGGTGCTTTCTCATTTTTGATGCTTCTAATTGTCTTCCTGCCTACATCCTTGAGATAGGAAAACTTATAATATTCCATTTTCCTACAGAGGGTGGAAAACTTTCTTCATAGAGTCAGTATTGACCTCCACCTTTGTAAGAACTGAAAAAAAGAAATAGTGAAATCACTTGATCCCATGGAGATCCCGGAGATCGCTGTGGTACTGCATGCTGGCCTGGTAACTCGATGCTAGAATCGCAGGTTCCCCAGACCCAGTCCTCACCCTTGACGGGTCGATCTGCAATCCAGAGAGGGGAGGCTGCTCGGCAGAGCTCTCCTGGCTTCTGCGCCCGACCCCGGCTCGCGCTGCCCATTGCTTCCAGCTGGGACCCCTCTTGGTGGTCGCTGGGGCTGCCCGGACCCATGGTTGCCACCTCGCCCAGAGCTCTTCTCTTGCCCATTATTACGTGGCCTGCAGGGGCAGCTGCACGTCCTGATAACTGTTTCCTGTCGATTCCCCTTGGATCCCAAATGCACGTTCGAGGCTTCCTGGGGTGGTCTGATTTTCATGGAGTGACGTAAAGAAACAAAACTGCAGATCCCAGGAATACCTCTTTGCACTAAGGAATAAATCTGGTCTCTAGAAGTGACTACATGTGCTATCCTACAGCCAGGGCCATGCACAGCCTGGTGACCCTATGGCTTGGGCCACCCTGCAGCCTGCCGACCCCCAGCCTCCTCTTTGCCAGGCCCCCTGCTGAGCCTTGGATTTCCAAGGCCAATGGCCAAACAGCAACCTGGCTTCACAGTTGCCTACTGAAGTGTCCACTCCACTTGCTGGACAACTTGAAGCCCAGGGTCAAGACGCTTGCAGGGCCCTAATGTTAACTTCTCTTCTGGCGCGGGTATCACAGCTTTTTAATCATTTATTATCTAAGGGATTGATAAATCCAAGCAGAAAAGGCACAGAATTGATGTAGAAGCTGAGGTGGGAGGGGCTGCTCTCTACGAATGGCCTCTTCAAGCTCATGATGGTGCGCAGAGCAAAGCAAGTCAACAGCAGGCCGGCTGCCTCGGCCTGTGCGTCCGTCGGAGCTTCAGGTCCTTTGTTTGTTTGCTTTTAATGTTGAGGACAATGTCTTCCCCACTTACTTTACACTAAAAATAAAATCAGAGATTGAGTAAAGAAAATGAAAAATGACAAATTGTTTAGAATATTTTGTTTCCTAAGTGAACATCCGTGTCCTTATTTGTGTTCTAGTAGCGAGGAAAGGCGGAGTCGGCTGGCAGCTGGCACTGCGGGAACACATTAGAGCCCAGAATCAAAGATAAATGGAAGCATTTACAAGCTACATGATCTGGAAAATGGGGAGAGGAGATTTTTTAAAAAGAGGGGGAGAGACAATTGACTGAATAATTAGAAAACAAAAATGCTGCCTTCACAGTCTCAGCACAAGCCAGCGCTGGGGATGCCTGGCCTGCAGAGGGTTCTTCTTGTGACACAGCCTGGTGGACAGACGTGAAGGGGAAAGGTCAGTGTGATGGAGCAGGAAAAACACAATGACACAATGATGTTATTTTGCATTGCAAATTTAGAGCCTCAGGATTCCAGAGGCAGGACCAAGCTGGTGGTGAGCGCCTTGTGGGGAGGTGACAGGGTGCTGCACCCTGCATGGAGAGGCAAATCCAGCAGAAGAGCCACTGGGTTTTGCCCTTGGGAACAGGCAGGCACCACGGCACTCCAGCCCCTGGAGCTTTCTCTGCGTGCAGCTGGGCTCTCAGTGCCTTTCTTGGGCTAGCACATCTGGATTTAATCCCAATTCAGGAACTGCAAAGGTGGGGGGTGGGGTGGCTCCGACAGGTCCCCCTTCCTGATGGGTTGGTTTAAGATTTTCCAACTCTGTAATGATGATCATGACACACACTGAGTAACCATCCCAGTCCAAATGTTGAACTCTGATCTCCTGCCAGGCTGGTGACAGTGGACAGGGCGCCTCTTGCAGGGTTGGGGGCAGAGGTGAGCCTGGCTTGCCGTGGCCCAAGGGGGCTGCTGGCCTGCGTGCTGTGCTGCCCCTGCATTGCCACCTTACAGCACGTCCGGGCCAGGGCGGGGGTCTCAGGAGGTGCCTGCAGGGCAAGCTGGGGAACGTTTGCTTCTGTGAACCTCTGTTCGCTCGTGAGAGAGGACATTAGTGCCTCCCTGCGCGCCTCCAGGGACTGTTTTGAGAGTCAAGCGGGAAGCAAGCGCTGATTCGGGTTCTGGGTGAACGCAGGGCTTCAGGTGCTTACCGCGCGGCGTCCTGAGCCCCACGCCTGGCGTTGGCACATGCGCTATTACTACTCACATGTGAGAGAGATTTTGAGCTACTGAAGGACCTGCCATGATGAGAGGGTGCAGAAGAAAGAGTGTCTCAGATTGCTTGTCTTTGATATGCCCCCTCACTGACAAAGCCACACAGAGCTCCTGGGTATCACCAGCTGATAAAAGCGTGAATTCCACAGAAAGAAAGAAAGCAGAGAGATTGAAGAAATAGAAAATGGCCCAAAAGCGTTAAACAATAATTGGCACATGGGAGAGAAAAACAAGTCACATCCATGCATCATATTTGGAAGGAAGCATGGCAAAAAGAAACAAAATGAGGAGGGAAAACAGAAAACTTTGAGTAGACGGTGGTATCAGACTACTTGAAAATAGATTCCCAGCTATGCTATGTAAAGACTTGCGTGTCACTTAAACTCGCTGAGATTTACTCTTCAATAAAATGGGAATATTACTACACGTTTGCCTCACAGGATTTCATGAGGAATAAATAAACAGCCACTGGGAGCATTTAGAAGCTCATGCACTTGCTTACAGCACAGCGACCTGCCTCTAGGCACTGCACAGGCGGGCGCTAAGGCTCAGAAGAGCCCCTGAAGAGCAGAAGGCGCAAGACCGCCGCCTTGTAACTTGCAGCGACCCACCAGCCTCTGAGCCGCCGGGCTAAGGCTCCATTCTGGGTTTTGCAGTGCCGTGGCCAACCGCCTCTCAACTGAGCCACCAGGTGCGGTCACCCACTGTGCGCTTCCCGCGCCCACAGACAGAACTCAGCGTTCTGTGGAGGTCTGAGTTGTTATTTTAAAGCTGACATGAAACAGTGACAAACAATTATGTCCACTGTAGTTTATAAAAGACATGATGCATTATGTACATGGCATTGTTAACCTCATCGCGGTCTTTATTTTATTGTCATCTTTGAGTTTGATGTTATGCTTAACGTTTCACGTCCCTGCTTCTAAAATGTTGAGGTGACTCAGCAGCACCTTGCTGAGCCCCCGCCTGTGACGCAGCATGGCGGGCGAGCCTGCACATCCACACATCCGGCCAGCTTGAGCATCCACACATCCAGCCAGCTCGCGGATCACTGCTCTCTCTGCCCCTGTGTACCTTGGCAAAGCAAAGTTGTATTGTTCTTTCTGTTCTCCTCAATGCTCTCCTGAGCCCACTGCAATGAAACAGAAACTGGGGCCCCTTTGCTCGGGATACAGTGCAGAGGGGACGGCATCCCGATCCGGGCTGCCATCCACCCGGCATGAGCTCCTCAGGGCCTCCTGTGCACTTGGAGGACATGCTGGCTGTCTCGGGACTTGGCACGGGGGATGTTCCTATTTATTCTAGAAACCAAAAGTTTACACTCATCATGCTTATATATAATAGTGAGATTCCAAAAGATGATAAACACACACTTGGCCTTCTCTGCCACCAAACTACCAGGAAGACTGAGAAATAAACCCTTAACACATATTATGAAGATGATCCGTGCAGCAAAGGCACCGGAAATCAAGGGCTCACACGCACTGTCACTGGAATTCTAACTGATACAGACTTTCTGGTTGGCAAGGGATTGTATTGAAAAGTGCAAAAATGCATGCATGGGTTTCTGTTTCTAAATATTTATCCTAAAAACAGAAGAAATATGAGAATATATGTCTGTGCGTTCGTGTGTATAGTACTGCTGTGAAAATCCATGTAGGTACTGCAGTGAAAAGTTACATGTTCTTTACAACATTATTTCATTGAACATAAATAATTGAATGCAATATCTATGGAAGGAAAATAGGTGAAATGACTATGCTCCTACAATCTAGAAGACAACTATGGCCCCACAGTCTAGGAGCATAGACAGCGGCATAGGACCGAGGCAGTGGACTACAGTAGAGCTATTGAGAAGGCTGAACCAAATCGGTATGAACTGACGCGCAGAGTTGTCCTTAGTGTATTTCAACATGGAGGAAAGTGCAGGCGCTATTCTGAAGGAGTACATCTGGTAGGACTTGTGGTACAGGGGATGTTTACATAAACGTTTCCATGGATAAAACCAAGACACGTGAAGTGGGGTTTACATCCGTGGTACTTTGTCAGGGCGGGGAATACAAGAAAGTGCATCAGTTCCTTCCTCTACGTGGCTTCTCCTCAGGACTGTGAGGTGGCTGCAAGGCTGCTGCCATGTGGGAGGAACTGTTTCTGCCAGAAACAGAACCAGGGCGTTCAGCGTGCTGGTGCCAGGGAGAGGGAGGACTTGCGCTCTGCCTGAACAGCGTGAGGAGCTGCAGAGTTCACGGCCCCACAGGCGCTAGGTAGCTGCCCAGGCTTTCCTTGGGTAGAAACTAGGTGACAAGGCGCTCAGAACAGGACGGCCAGCCGCGTGTGATGGTGCATGCTCCCGGAACACCAGGAGGCTGAGGCAGGAGGGGCACAAATTTGAGCCAGACTGGGCAGCTTAATAACTGACAGATTCGCCTGAAAATTAGAATAACAATGAAAGAGTTCTGGAGATGAGGCTCAGTGGGAGCCTTTGGTGCAGCCCCCAGTGCTCCTGCTGCCCCTGCCAAAAGGAGGGGAATTCTGGGCAAGGCCCTTTGCTTGATACTCCAGAATGAATACAACTAATTTCTGTCTGCCTTCAATGCGCATGCCCACGCAAGCAGGAAGCCACGGCACATGGACCACTGGTGGCCCACGCACACTGTGATGGCGGCTTTTCTAAGTAGGAGGGTTTGGCTCTTTCTGCAGGGGTTCTCACCTTTTTTCTAACCACAAAACAGCTGAAGAATGAGACCACTGCATGAGAAGAGCAGCACAGAGGACAGCAGCGCTTTTTGTTTTTGTCTTTTGACCAGTCCTGGGGATTGAACCCAGTTCCTTCCCACAAAGATACTCCTCCAACTCTTTTATATTTTTATTTTGAGACAGGGTCTCAGCTCGTGGAACCTACTGGGTCCAGCAGGCCCATCCCTCACTTTTCTATTGTGAAGGCCTGCATTTGGATGAAACATGTTGGATAGAATGCCAACATTAGCATTCAATGTTGGACATGTTTTAAGACGCTGCAAAACACACGGAGGCTGAAATACAAGTAAAACATTGTATATGCACCAGTGCCCATTTTCGAAAATACTTTACTACCGCACATTAGCTGAACTGAAAGCACTCATAGGTCTGTTGTACTTAGCAAGTCTTCCGCATGGCAATCACGGGAATGCAGAAGACGTATAAATGAGCAGTGGGTCAAGGATGGCACAAAAAGCATGACTTTGCAGAATGAAGACCTACCAGGCTTTCCATTAGACATTTATCCTCAAACTCAGCCATCAGGTCCTTGTCCATGTAGCAATAGGTCCAGTGATGTTGTGAATACATTTGTTGCCCCCACCTCCCACACTAATGGGATGCAGCATCTGACAACTGGTTTATCAGTTTCCAGTTGATTTTACCTTTGCCAACAGAGCCAGGCTCACCTGCACAGGAGCTTTACCCAGGAACAAAGCAGAAGAAATTTGAAGTGAGATGCGGTGAGTTGAAAACAGGGTTGTGTGGCACACTCTTTGAATTTCAGAAAGACATAACGCTGGAGTCATTTGCAGCAAAGCAAAACAAATAGGCAATGGTGATGCCAACATTTTGCCATGATGGAAATACTCAGAGGGAAATCTTGGCAAAAAGGAATCTTGGAATGGAAACTTTCTACCTCAAAACTGAAGGTAGAATAGACATTGTCGATGAGTTATGTAGTCACTGTGACATCACTTGAAACACAGAGCACGGGGCAGTGATTGTGTTTCCTCTGATGTTAAACATGTATGGCACACATAGTTTACAAAGAAAGTAACAAGTATAAAATATCATGGAGAAATTTTATTAGAGGATTGGAACCAGAGTCCACAAGAGACCATTTATAAGAGAGGAAAAACAGTGTTTCTGTCCAGGGCACTTCACAAAAACATTCTGCAGCACACTGGCACAATGACAGGTGGACAGGCAGGCAACGGCACCGTGAAAGCCTACGATGACCTCAGGAAAACAAAACCATGTCCACTGTGCTCTACAGCAAGGGACAGGAAAGTAAGCCATCTGTGCTACCAGTGTGTGCGACACTTACATATGGGACATGCAGTTGTCATAAGAACTCATTACATAGCTGATATTTTATTTCATTGATATCTTATTACTCTGATGAGAACATGCTGTGCAGTACAGCAGGAAGCTCTAGAAAAAAGAGGAAGTGAGGTGACAAGACTGCCATACAGGAAAGGAAATTTAAGCACATGTGCTGTCAGTGTGAGCGATAACACATGTGTGTGGAACATGCTGCTGTCATGTATGCAGAGTACATTGGGTATGACAATTTAAATAGATTTTTTTTTTGTAAAGTGCTACTGATATTTTCATTGTAGTTCATATAAAATATTTTTTAGACATTGTATACCAAAATTACAATGTGCATTGAAAATGTTGATGCTTTTTATAGACAATAAATCTTGAAAATTCTTTATTTTTGTGATTTTTTTCCTGTGCAGTACTCATTGTTTTATATAGTAAAACTCATAAGATTAAAATTAATATTTCACCAATAGACATAAAGAAGACATGGGTCTCATAGTCTCATCTTTCTGTGCCTGTATGACAAGACTGGTGTCAGCTCAAGTTCCCTGGGTGGGCTTGAACCTGCGGTGCTCCGGCCTCAGCCTCCCAGAACACGGGGATTACACGCTTGTTCCACCCCACTCTTCTGGGTAGTGATTCCTAAAGGAATAGGACCAAAGGATTTCAGTTTCCCCTCAGCCCCGGGAGAGCGCCTTGCTCTGCGGAGCAGTGGTGGAGACAAGGAGCGAACACGGCTTGCCCGGAGGGTGGATGCGCGCGGCGTCTCTGCTGACGCAGCCCTGACGCCAGCGCCTCCCCAAGCCCGGACCCCTCGCCAAGCACACAGCGGCTACCCATACGACAGCCTCCTTTTGATTCCCCATATTGTTTACCAACTTTTATTTAGTGTACAAATGATATTATAACATCAAACAAGTGACCACGTTTGTGGCACCGTATCTTCCGTTGTGCTAACTTCATGCAGTGTGTCTTAGTTCTCTGTCCGTCAGTGCATCTTTCTAATAATAATGCATATATATATAAATGTCCGCCGGCATCTATAGGGACTGGCTCCAGATTGCTTGTGCTTGCCAAGATCCATAATTCTCAAGTCCCTTAACGATAATGTCACAGCCTCTACAAATCATCTATGAGAATCTTCAACTCATCTGGCGTTATTTATACCTCATGCTATGCAAAGAGCATTAGGCTTGCAAAGATTTTAATATAAACATTTAAAACAATTTTTCCAGCCCAGATACCCCGGGAAGTGACGCCCCCTGGGCACTCTCCAAATGGTGTCAGGGAGCTCAGGGCTTTGCCCTGAGTTGTACCCTTCTTTTCCATAACATTGGAAAAGAAAGAGGGCTCGTGCCCGTACCCGCTGCCACGGCTTCCCAGGGCCCTTTGGGCAGTGGCCATGAGGGTTACCCCTGCAGGAGACAAGGGCTGCTAAGCTGAGAGCTTTAAAGTGAGCTAAAATCTTCAAGAGTGTGACATCATGTTTATTTTCTTTCAAGAAGAGAAAATCAGCTTCGATCTGTGGCTCGCTAACTGTATGGTTGCAGAAGCCGTGGGTAGGGCTGGCTGGCTCTGCTCTCTCTGTTGATCTGCTTTCTCTTTTCATTTTAGTGCTGGGCATCCAACCCAGGGCACACACTGGGTAGGCAGGCCCTGAATACTGAGCTGCATTCCAGTCTTACTCAGTGATTTTTTTTTATTAATTAATATCGATAAACACTTTTTCTATGCAATACATAGTCTATAACTGAAATTTTAATGGCTTCATCAAATTTTGCCGAATCAGTGGGCCATAATTTATATATTTGTCAGAGATTTAAATTGCAATGCATAATGTGGTTTGTATATTCCTTCTATTTTTTTTTAAACTACTCCAAATCAATGCCTTGGAAGTATATTAAGACAAGGAGTATAAGTTACTTTTTCATCTCTCCAAAAGGCCATCTGTCCATGAGCACTGACCCCACAAGGGTACAGGCTCTGTCACGGTGCCACTGGCACTGGGTGTGGTCACTTTGGGTCCTCTGACAGAGCTGCCTGAGATGGGCGAGTTTTCCATCACAAGTTCCATAGGCCCTGTGGTTCCAGGCCAATGCAGAGGCTGTAGGGCCAGTAAGCCCAGGCACCTGTCCTGGCTCCTGAGCTCTGGCAAGCCATAACCATGACATTTACCTGACTTTACTGTGGTGGGAACTACCGGAAACATGCATCACCTAAAGCAGCAAGCGCTATGCTTCCTTGGCACGAGTTGCATTCTGAAGCTGTGATTATTGGTACGATTTTGGTAGAACCGGTAGTGTCACTGCATCAATAGTAAGAAGGACTGGAAATGCTTTTTCTGTTATGAGAATTGACTGTGATGTGGATGCTTTCTCTAATTGGTGCACACACACACTGGTTTAATCATTAGTGAGATGTTGCAGTTACCTAGTAGTATGTAATTTTGAGTAGAGACTTTTTTTTAACAAAACAATGTATTTGTTAACTGGCATTGAGTAGAGATTTCATTTCTATCCCTATTTCTTCCTCTACTGAATATGAGAATATAAATGCCCTATAAGACACTTGCAATACATACATATATATATATATATGTATATATACATATACATATACATATATATATATGTGTGTGTGTGTGTGATATACTATATATATGTTCATATAATTAAACAAAGATAATTGATTTCTCTGAGGTTAATGCAAGAGTCACCTGAGCAAGAGGACCCCATTGTTCAGAAGCCATCGGCATCACCCCCTAATGTGGGCCTCCTGGGTACAGAAGCTGAAGGCAGCTGGCTCCTGAGCCAGGGAGCAAGAGTGAGTCTCTGTTACAGACAGGGACAAAGCGGCAGAGAGCACTGGGTGGAGGAGGCAGAACAGGGATTTGCGGCGGGTCCTGTGGCCCCCCAGCCATGCCCCCAAATCCTCCATCAGGACCCTGCATTCGCAGTATCTGTAGGCTCAATTTATTGTAGGATGAAAGACTCAGTTTGGTGTGAACAGTGCAAAAAGGGGCTCCAAGAAAATGAGCGTCCCCAGAACTTGTTCAAAGTGTATGTGGAGAGTGACTAACTTGATGGAATTTCTCCTCCAGTTACTCCATAGCTGGGCAGTTAAAGGAGTCTTGAGGTACAGGGAGCCCCACCTAGCACCAGGCCTCACATCTATGCACTCCTGTTGCACCAGCAGCAGCTGTGGAATGAACTGTGGCATTCTGTTAACATTGCAAACGTGTCTCTTAGCTCCAAGCAGCTGTGTGCTTTCATAGGTCTTATTTGATCTCTAATCTTTATGGCAATTTTCTTTGACATTTTCGTACAAATATTTTTCTTAATATTTTATTTTCCTTTTATGTCACTTACGATGTTTTTTATTTTGCCTATATTTTAAAAATTGATGTGATTAAATATATTATTTCTTCTTGGAGCTTTCTTTTGTTATCTCAAACACGAGGAATCTGTCATTCCTCTAAGAAGTTGTTGGGTAATCTGTTTTGTCTTCCGTCACTTATCTGATAGCCTTATTTGGAAATTATTTTTAAAATTTAATTCTACATGGTGAATTCATTAAAGAAAGCCTAGGTGTGACAGTGACACAGTGCAAGCCCAAAGAACTGCGCATCGGTCAACTTCCGTATTGTTGGTATGTGGGACGAAAACTTCCTTGGGAGCTAAGCTACACTGTACCTATTTTACAGAGAACAATGCCAGCATTTAGCAAACCTTGTCTCCAACACAGCCTGTTCTTCACCGCCGTATCTTTACGGTGGCCTTATGCAGAGACCAGGTCATCATCTTCGATGAGGAAAACTAAGGCAGAAGGCAGGCAGCCACCAAGCCCAGACCACAGGCTGGAGGGGACGGCTGTGCCCCTCTGAGCCCGCACTGCCTTCCTTAAGCGTGGCCAAAGGCAGAAGCCTTTGCACCAGGGCCAGTTGTGCTGGCCGCGCCTCAGCTGGATCCACCTGTCGAGAACGCCGCGTCTGGGGCTTGCGCCACTCTCTCCGCTCCAGGCCTCCACTGCCTCCCTATCAGGTAGGCAGGTGGCCAGGTTGGTGCCAGGGCTGGCAGAATCCGCCCTGGATGGACAGGGCTGGGAGCACACTGGGGCTGCCTGCAGCTGTTGGCAAAGAGCTCCTCAGAGCTGTTTTCACCGTAGGGTTTATGCACCTGGTAAAAACTAAATGACTTTGTGATAAATTGACCATGAGATAAAGTAATTTTCAAGGGAACAGTGAGAGAAGGAACAAAAATGATTAAGAAAACAGGGCTAACTGGGTGAGAAAAGATTAAAGGAGTTAACTGCGTATAGCTGAGCTTGTGGAGACAGAAGGGAGGTGGCATGCAGCAGGCACCCATCCCGGAGGCAGAGGGGGTCAGAGGACTGCGAGGGAGGGCCTGGCACTGTGGGCCGCTCCACTCATTGCCCAAGTTATGGAAGAGAGCTTAGTGAGACAAAAACCAAAACAACAACAACGGCAATGAGAGATGCAGCTTTGGAGGAAGTCACATGACAATTTGGTCCTATGTCCAAGGTGGGCCAAGTGTGGAGGAAAGAAGCAGAGCTGTGGGGTGTGACGACATGGTGTCCTGTGGGCCAGCAGATGGCCTGAAGTCCCAGGTCCCCCGCTGCTCCCTGTCCCTCATGCTCTCACACGTCAGCTGTGCTGTGCTTCCTTCCCCTTTTTAGTCAGGCTTTCTAACTACATGCTGGTAGTGGGCTTTCTTCTTAGAATAACAGTGGCCACCGCCACCACCGCTGCCACTGCCACCACTGCTGCCACCACCGCCACTGCTGCCACTGCCACCACCGCTGCTACCGCCACCACTGCTGCCACTGCCACCACTGCTGCCACCGCCACCACTGCTGCTAGCACATCAGCATTGGTGGCGGTAGCAGA
>PVKN010029474.1:0-12987 GCA_004027915.1 Capromys pilorides
ACTGTGTGTTCATTATTTGTCCTTTCTTTATTTTCCTAAGTCTTATGAGGCTGTACTATTAAATAACCTAATAAAATATTACAAGAAGGGCAGCACAAGGTAGTGGTCTGGAATCCATTCAACTTCATATCTTAGCTTTTCCATTTACTGACTAGGAAACTGTGGACAAATTATTCTGCCTATTACTCTTTCCTTCCTCTTCTGAAAAAATTGGGGTAGTAATTATGTCTAATACAAGTTTTATGACTTTTATGTTTGTCTTAGCATAAGGTAAGCACCTAATAAGTGATAGCTGTTATTATAATTAATACCAATTATACAAGCCTCATTACCTGTTTTTTATGTCCCCCTTAGAAAGTTATTATTTGTGGATCAAGTGCAGTGGTTCTTAATGGCAAGCATTTTTTTTTTTGTTTTCACCAAGGGACATACAAGAATGTCATGGTGTGAATGGGAGGATTGCTACCAATATTTTTGAAGAGAGTAGACAGAGATGGTATTAAACTACTTCAGTACACAAGGCAGCTTCTCACGACAAAAAATTATCCAGACCAAAATACCAGTGGTGCTGATGTTGAAAAACCCTACAGACCAAACATCTTTTTAAAAACCTTTCATTTTTTCCCCCAATATGTTAACTATTTTACTTAATTGGCATTTATTTAATGCTTTTTTAAGTTAAAAAGCTTGATGTATTCAAATTAACACATGAGATTTCCTCCTCCCTTCCCCTGAAACCTTCAGTGTAGTAATTGTGTAATTATTTTAATATTTAAGAATTTGACCTTTCATGTTCTAATATTAATTGTAATGCATTAAACCATTTTATGTAATGTTTAATGTTTACTGTGCAGCACATACATTATCTCCTTTCTACAGTTGGTTTGATCCCCAAGCCTGCCATGCTGGCCCCGCCCCCAGGGCACACTGAGATGCAGTTGAGACTGGGTGTGGTGGTGCATGCCTATAATCCCAGCCCTTGGGAGGCTGTAAACAGGCATATCACTATGAGCCCAATCTAGTAGTGAGACCCTAAACACCCTGTAGACCCTTCCCTAAAATACAAAAAAAAATCTTTAGTAGCTTTATGACATCATAGAAATTTAGCTTTTCTGGGCCCCTGCTTCCCATTTGTAAGGTAAATATAACCCTTCCATAAAAGCTCCTAACATAATACATGAGAAATAAATGCCAGATGTTTGCTTCCTTTTAAAAAATTGTTTTTATTTTATTGTATTACTTTGTTTTTCTGCCCATGTGGCAGCACAGTAAAAATTTCAAGTCTTCCAAACATACCTGCAATGTTTTAGACATTTTTTAAAAAGGAAAATACTGTCTTGAAGTCCTGCTTGGAAAACACATTTAGTAAAATCTGTGCCTCCAGAAGTAAATTGTGAAGATTCTCTTTGCTATGAGCTGTTTTTAGGATCTACTGGCACTCTATACAAATGTGGTGTTCACACACTCAGGTAGCTGCCTTAGCTTAGATATGCATCCAGTCTAAAATATTATTTTGATTTTTTAATAAGTTAAGCATGTAAAAGTTGCTGAAGCCAAACTCAGGGCAAATTGTTTTGAATGTGATACTTAAGGAGTTGTCCTGCAACTATAAAGTTGGTATCATTGTATGTTGTTAAATAAGTTAATAAGTTTTACATATATTTTTAGTTTTCTCCCTCACTATATAGTTTAGGTTGTTTGTGAGTTCGCTAGGTAACTCAAGTTGATCTCAAACTCATGGAGATCCTCCTGCCTCAGCCTTCTGAGTGCTATGATTATAGGTGTGCACCACCACACCCAGCTAATGTGCTATTACTTAAACTCCCAATGTTAGTGGTTTACCAGTCCAATGTTTATTTATTGAACAGTTAACTACGTGCCAGACACTTGTCTCAGGCAGCAATGCACGAGCACACAGTATGAATGAAATAAGGGCTGGCAAGATACCTCAATGGACTCAAGCGCCTGCTTAGCCAAGTGCAGGGGCCACAGTTGGATCTCTGACACCACATGCCATGCCAGCCCTGCCCCCAGGGCAGGCACACACCTGTATTCCCTGTACTGAGGAGACTTGAAAACAGGACGATCACTATGAGTCTGAGATGCATAGTGAGACCCTGTAATAACCAAATACGTTATCGTTCCAATTTTAGTATATGTGCTGCCGAAGCGAGCACCCAAATACGTTATAAAAAAGAAAAAAGAATAAAATAGAACATTTACCTTCAAGACCATACTCAGTTGCTAAATCCATTTCCTTTTTTTTTTTCCTGGGTATTTTCATGTTGAAAAGTGCTGTAGAGATCATAATGTCCAGCCTCCCTATTAAAATGGAGAACCTCAACATTGATATTCATAGGAGAATGAGAAAAGTTAGTAGATAATTTTAATATGAGAAAACTACAGAAAAAGCAGCACAAAGAGTTTACTGTGCTAGCATCCCAAGTGTGAGTTTACATTAAGGTATACATTATTCTAGAAGTTCAGGTGTGTTAATATAAATGGATTGCACTATATTCAAGTTAAAATGAAGGAATAAAGGTCTTCTTCTGTAGTTAAACCAGTTTGGTTTTCTGTAGTGACTAAATCCATAAATTATTTTGCACTTACGGATTTGAGAGTTTCAAAAGCAGCCACACAGATGGCTTTGCTGAATGTCTTAGGAGTGTTGACAGAAAAAATGGGCCTTTTTTTTCTGCCTCACTAGAATCATAGCTGCTCACATCTGGAATTCAGAGTCCTTACTTGAAAGATGAGGAAATTGAGTCCTAGAGAAGTTGGCTAACTTGCCCAAATAATCAAAACTACTAATATTTAAGCAGTGGGTTTGTTTTCATATATTAAGTCTTTTATATTTTGATATTCAGATCCACTTTATTCTCATCTCTAATGACTTAATATTGTCATTATCAGACCTGCTGGGCATTGCCTTTTTAAATCTGAAAATATCTGTGAAATTGACAAAAGAAAAATTATGAGGTCATAGATACTAGAATTAAGTCTTTTCCTTATTTCTTTTTTGCCTCTTGGCAGTTTTTCTTTTTCTTTTTCTTTTTTTTTTTTTGCGGGACCAGGGTTTGAACTCATGACCTTGTACTTGCCAGGTAGTTACTTGTGCCACAGAGCTATCTCCCCAGCCCCTTTTTTTAAATTTATTTTTTATTTATTTATTTGTTTGTTTATTTAGTGGAACTGGGGATCGAACTCAGGACCTTGCACTTGCCAGGCAGACACTTGTGCCCTTGAGCTATCTCCCCAGCTTGGCAGTTTTCCTAATTTGTGTATCTTTTATGCTAAAAAAATCATCATTCAGTTGCTCGTCACAAATAATTTTTCCCCTACAATAGGTATTGTCTTCTGAGAACTCTGAAACAGTGTCAGACATTGAGAGAAGCTCTCACTGCTGCAGGAAAAGAAATTATATGGCATGGGCGGACAAAAGAAGAGCCAGCTCACTACTGTAGCATTTGTGAGGTAAGTAACTTTTTTTTTTTGTACCAGACATTGAACTCAGGACTTTGTACTTGCCAGGGAGGAGCTTTTGCCACTGAGCTATCTCCCTGGCCCCAGGTAACTGTTCTTACCCATAGTTGTTTTGTAAAAAGCCTTTTCCCTTTCCATTTTTGATTTCTCTTTAGTTTGTTTTTGAAATATATTTATACTTATATGTAATCCATTTTTTTATAATTGGAATTGTGTTATTTTCTTATTGGGTATTGTTAAAATTTAGTGTGATGGTAGCATTTTATTAACTATCAGCCATAAAGTTATCTACTATGCAGTCCTTTACCTGGTAGATCTTTAATACATGATGATCATCAAGAAATTTTAGTGTAGGATTTAGATTGAGGAACAATTTAGATATATACAAAGATGCCAATAAACTAGGTATAGTTTGCTTCAGGTCTGTCCGTACGGATAATTGAGTTCTCTCTGTGCAGTTCACAGTACATTTGTCAGTCTTCTGCAGCCAAGAGTTGTAAGAGGAACAGGAACAAAAAAGATACTCCTGCCCTGAAGGAGCTTAAATTCTCCTGGGAGAAGACCAATATAAACAACTGATTTGAATATACACAAGACTATGATGAATGAGTTGAATTTACTGTTATGAAAACACTAAGAAAAAAATGTTCTAAATGTTCCTTTCTGATAGCAGCATAAGAACTCATAAAAGTTTTAGCCTTATATCCTTCCCTGAAGGAGGACTATGATTTCAGTGGGCTAGAAAATGGTGAGAATTAGAGGCAGATTATGAAGACTGTGAGGTTAGGGAAGTGGAACACTTTTAGAAAAAGGGTGAGTAGTTCATTGTGGCTGGTAGATAGCTTTCAGGGGATCATTAGTGCTTTTAAGACATTGGGCATTTATTCTGAAGTCACTGAAACCATCAAAATATTTGAGCAAGCGACAGATGTGTAGTTCAGAGAAAAAAAATTGGAAAGAACTGAAGTAGTGAACTATTGCACTGATCGTATGCATTGTGTAGAACCTGGCAGTGCAAATATTGAAGAAAGAGAAGATTTTTTTTTTTTTTTTTAAGTTAGAAGGTAAAGCCAGCAAAACAACTCATTAAGTGACAGAAATAAGGGACAGATTAAAGAATTTTCACAGATTTTCTAGCTCAGTTCACTAGGTTCATGCTGTTGCCCATTGATAGTAATAGGGATATAATTCTGAGACTTAAAGAGGAATTCATGAGAATTTGGAGGAATTCATGAGAATTTCATGTCATTGGAGAAATTTAAGGCTATGCCAACTTTAAAATTTTATAATTTTATTGTTGGCCTTTATTTGAAATTTAATTCATAGGCCATTTTAATGTTGCATGACTGGCCAAAGTAAGTCATTAGGGAATAGGTGTATTCATACCTTAGAAAAATAAATGTCTAAGTTTTGCCATATTCCTACCCCACTAATTCCTACCCCACAAACTATTCTTTGCCCTGACCAAAACTATCACTCAATTCAGTTGCTCTGTATAAGATTAGAGGTATTATTTCTAAAATAATCTCTATTAAGATGATACTCATTAGTATACTTTCATTCTCTTTTGCTTTTTTTCTGCTTACTTACAAAGTGTTTATCATTTAAATTTTTGTTCACAAAATGTTATCAAATTTTATTATGAGCTTTTCTTTTTTAAAAAGTTTATTTCATTTTATTTTGAAGATATGAGCTTTTCATAAATCATACTCTCTGGTTTTTTTGGGGAGAGGGGAACGGGTCTCATTAAGCAGTGCAGGCTAGCCTGGAATTCATGATGTTCTTCTGCCTCAGCTTTGTAAGTGCTGGGATTATAGGCGTGCACCACCACACTTGGCTTTTTTCTTTTTTTCTTTTGACAGGGTTTCCCTATGTAGTTTAGCCTGGCCTTGAACTCACTATGTAGCACAGGCTGACCTTGAATTTACTGCAGTCCTCCTGTCTCAGCTTCCCAGGTGTTGGGATCACAGTCATGCTTTACAATATCCAAATCATTGTTTTTTGTTTGTATTTAATTTTCTGTAAAATGAAGTTTATAACTAAATATTCTCATTATTTGTCAGTAATGTTTTCTTACATTTTTGCATTTTTAAAGTAGTTAAATTATGTTATGCTACAAGTGTGTTTTGAGATTTGACTAAGCACTAGATACTGACATCCTCTCAAAATTCAAATAAAAGTCTGTAAGGATTCTAGTGTGTGAGGGAAGACAAGCATCGATACATAGTACCCTGTGATGAGTACTGTCATACATAAAGAAAAGGAAAAATAATGCTCACATCTGATTGCATATTAAGATTTGGATTTAAAATAATTAAAAAAAGAACAGAAATAAGGTGAACTTGGTCATTGGGACTGGCTGGGCCGATAACAGGTAAAGAGGCTCTGGTCCCCAGCCCTGTCCACCCCGCGAACTCCACCTGCCATTGGGACCAGCTGTGCCCTGACCAGGTGAAGAGGCTCTGGCCCCCAGCCAGGTCCATCCCGTGAACTCCACCCGCCGTTGGGACTGGCTCTGGGCGACCAGGTAAAGAAGCTCCCCGCCTGGCATCCATTCCTTGGAGCTCTGACTCCACCTACAGCCCTGACCCAGTGAGCCTCACGCCAGCCAGCCACCCAAGCTTCGACTAACAGCCAGGCACAGTTGGACAGGAACAAACTTGGTGGATCTGGACCCAAACTCCCTTAGCTGCTAATGTCATAACTTCACCAAAGTGCAGAGATCACTGCTATGCAAAATGATAAAGACAAGGAGTAAGATGCAATCTCAGATCCCGAGACCACCCGGAACTAATGCAGGAGATACTAGCATGGAAGAAAACGGGAATCATGCAGCCAAAACCTCGGAATCTGCAGCATCTGAGGTAGACAGACAAGTATAGAAATGTATAGAGCAACTAAGATCAGAGATAGCATCTGAATTGAAAAAAGAAATGCATGAGTTAATAGAATCTGAAGTGGAAAAACAGCTGCAGGAATGTATAGAGGAAACCAGAACAGAAATAACCTCTGAAGAAAAAAAAAGACATGTCTAAATTAATAGCATCTAAAGTAGGAGAACAAATGCAGAAAGGTAAAGAGGACAGCAGAGCAGAAATAATCTCTGAACTAAAGAGAGAAAGGATAACTATAATGAAAGACTTAAATATTAAAGACGACATTGACAGAAAATTAAAGGAGAATAGAAAAATGATGGATTCCATGACTGAGCAATATAAGAAAGAAATAGATTGCATGAAACAGTTTCAAAGAGATATACAAGAAAATAAAATCTCAATCACAAGCTGGCAAAACCGTATGAATGAAAGTGAAGATAGAATTTCAGATCTTGAAATTACTGTGGACCCAGCAGAGATTCAGAAGATCATAAATAGCTACTTTGAGAATCTTTACTCTCACAGAATTGAAGACACAGAAGAAATGGACTGATTCCTAAAAAAGTACAAATTACCAAAACTGAATCAAGAAGATATAAGTACTCTCAATAACCCAATAGCAGTCAATGAAACACGAAATGTAATAAAAAGCCTGCTGACAAAGAAAAGTCCAAGACTTGGTGGATTCACAGGTGAATTCCATAAGAAATTTATAGAAGACATAATCTCAATACTCTTCAAACTCTTCAGTGAAATTGAAAAGGAAGCAGTCCTTCCAAAATCATTCCTAGAGGCAAGTATTACACTGATACCAAAACCAGAGAGAAATGCAACTAAAAAAGAGAACTACAGGCCAGTCTCTTATGAACATAGTTGCAAAAATCCTCAACAAAATCCTCGTCAATAGAATACAACAAATCATCAAGAAGATTATACACCATGACCAGGTAGGATTCATCCCAGGGATGCAATGATGATTCAATATACACAAATCTATAAATGCAATACACTCTATTAATAGAACCAAAACCAAAAATCACATGATTGTCTCAATTGATGCAGAAAAGGCCTTTGACAAAGTCCAACACTCATTCATGTTCAAAGTCCTACAGAAAATTGGAATAGAGGGCCTCTCTACCTCAGCCTGATAAAAACCATCTACGATAATCCAACAGCCAACATAATTCTAAATGGGGAAAAAACTGAAGTCTTTTACTCTCAAATCTGGTACAAGACAAGGATGTCCTCTATCACACTCCTATTTCAACATAGTTTTGGAAGCATTAGCTACAGCCATTAGACAAGAGAGAGAAATAAAAGGAATAAGAATAGGTAAGGAAGAAGTAAAACTATCACTATTTGAAGATGACATGATAATCTACTTGGAAGGCCCAAAAAACTCCACCAATAAGCTACTAGAATTAATACACAAACTCAGTAGCATAGCGGGTTACAAAGTCAACAGCATTCCTCTACACAGAGAACAAGCACACTGAGAAAGAAATTAGAGAAGCAGTACCTTTTAGAATAGCACTGAAGAAAATGAAATACTTAGGAATTAACCTAACTAGGAAGTAAAAGACCTTTTCGATGAAAACTGCAGTACTCTGAAAAAAGAGATCCTAGAAGACCTCAGAAAATGGAAAGATATTCCCTGCTCCTGGATAGGAAGAACCAACATTGTGAAGATGGCCATACTCCCTAAATTGTTATACAGATTTAATGCAGTTCCTATGAAAATACCATCAACATACCTCACAGAGCTGAAGAAATCATTCCTAAAATTTATTTGGAACCAAAGAAGACCCAGAATTGCAAAGACAATTCTGGGCAACAAAGGTAAGGCAGGAGGCATTACAATTCCTGACTTAAAGTTATACTATAAAGCTACAGTAATAAAATCATCATGGTATTGGCAAAAAAATAGACTTGAGGATCAATGGAATAGATTAGAAGATGCAGAAGCAAATACAAACAGACTCAGCCACCATACTTTTGACAAAGGTGCCAAGCACATTTAGTGGAAGAAAGATGGCCTCTTTAACAAATGGTGCTGGAAAAACTGGCTCTCTACATGCCGAAAACTAAAACTTGACCCAAGTCTATTGCCATGCACTACACTAAAGTCTAAATGGATTAAAGATCTATATATTAAAAGAGAAACATTAAATCTCCTGGAAGAGAAAGTGGGAGAAAATCTTGAAGACATTGGGGTAGACAAAGAATTCATTGACAAAAATCAAAGTGCACGTTTGATACTTGAAAGCATCAACAAATGGGACCTCCTCTGGCTAAGAAGTTTGTGCACATCAAAAGAAATTACCAGCAGAGTGAAAAGACAACCTACAAATTTTGAAATGATTTTAGCTAATAAGTATTCAGACAAAGATCTTCTATCTATAAAGAACTAAAAATGATTAGGGTCCCAAATTCAAAGACCCAATCCAGAAATGGGTATCTGAGATGAACACACACTTCTCAGAGAAAGAAATTCAGTAAGCCTACAAATACATGAAGAAATGCTCCACATCACTAGCCACCCGTGAAATGCAAATTAAAACAGCACTTAGATACTGTCTCACTCCAGAAAGAATGGCTATCATAAAGAAATCAACCAACAACAAATGCTGGAGAGGCTGTGGGGAAAAGGGAACCCTTCTCCACTGCTGGTGGAAATGCAGACTGGTGCAACCATTATGGAAAGTGGTGTGGAGGCTCCTTAAAAAACTAGAACTGGAAATCCCATTCAATCCAGCCATTCCCCTACTGAGAATTTTTCCAGAAGAACTAAAAACATACCATAGTAATATCTGTGCACCTATGTTTATAGCAGCCCAATTTGTAATAGCCAAATCTTGGAAACAACCGAAATGCCCATCACTGGAAGAATGGTTGAAAAAGATGTGGTATTTTTATATAGTGGAATATTACTCAGCTATAAAGAATGATAAACTAGAAGACTTCATATATAAATGGATGTATATTGAACATATACTTGTAAGTGAAATAAACTAGACCTACACGTGTAAATATCGTATAGTCTCCCTAGTATAAGAAATCTAAAGAAGAAATAAAAATGGAAAGGCCTAACACAGCTACATGGAAATCAAAGACTTATGGATTAAACAGTGAAGTGAATGGAAGCAGAAAAGAGAGGAAACATAGCAGGAGCAAAACCATATACTATGTACACAGGATGAATTCGATATTGGTCCTAGTTACCGTCAAAAGGTTTTTCACATTGATGATATCAGTGTTCAACATTGGAACTATGCTTGGAATGCATGTTGTTCTGGTCTTTTAGATGTGTACTGCTTCCATTGTAAACTTAGCTACTGCTATACTCTCTCAAGTAAATGGTTGGTTAACAAGTGAAGAGTATTAAGTGAGAGTAAGAGAGTAGGCAAAATGCCACATGCTTGACAGGCTACAGTTTTGTACATCCTTGGATTTGTAAATGTCTATGTAAAAAGGCGTAAATGCTTTTATCAAATTCTAAAGAGATTTATTAGAATTATCAACGATAGGCAGAAAATACCAGTTGCAAGATAAGTCTAAGATGTTTGATACTCAGAAAGACAGTAATGTTAAGCTCAATTACCTATGTTATAGAGTAATAGTATCATGAAGCTTCTCTGCTGGAGGGTTGAGATTGCAAGTTAACAGACTAAAAATTGGAGAAAAAGAGGGGCTATGAGGATAGCTAACATTTTGACCCTAGCCCTTCAAGGTCAGTGAGGACTCAGGACATAAGAGAACCTGTGCTGTAACATCCTGTAACTCAGAGGTTTCCCAAATTTTCTGTTCAAGGAGATTAAGGGACCTCAGAGGAAGGGATGAATGAAGCATAGTGTGTCTAAGGATAGTCACCTAGAGAAAAAACATTCTCTCAGGCTTTCACAGAAAGCAAACTGGTCAACCATTGGTCGTGACTCGTCACAATGGCTGACACTGGCAATAGTTCTACAAAGCACTGTACATGGTTCCAAAGTTAATCCTGAGGGGATTTGACCCTGGAAGATACAAAAGATGAATGTTCTGTTGTACAGGGCTGGCCTTAACTTGCCCTTGATCACCCAGCAGAAAAGCTTAATTACAAGGCATAAAACATAGAGCTAGATTAGTATGATCAGCTGTAAGAGGCACAAACAGCCTCCAACATTGCCAGTTTTACCAGTAACCCACAGCAATTATGGAACATTGTACTCTGTATAGAACTACTCCCTCTTTGTACAAAGAGAAGAATTTTTTTTTTTCTTTTTTTCCTCCCCTACTAGTATGTATAACTACTATGAGGACAATAATATTCAATGTGTCAATTATTATGA
Organism: Capromys pilorides; assembly: GCA_004027915.1. Taxonomy (NCBI): domain Eukaryota; kingdom Metazoa; phylum Chordata; class Mammalia; order Rodentia; family Capromyidae; genus Capromys; species Capromys pilorides. The sequence continues at coordinate 10,688 of PVKN010029474.1, forward strand.
ATGCAGTACTAACGTGTTTTGAAACTATCATTATTATTTCTTATTAAAAATTAAAAAAAATAAAAACGGGGAAAAAGAAAAAGGTGAACTTTATCAAAACTGAATTAGGCTTTGCCAGAGGTTGTCATGAGTATCTTATTCCTTAGGCACTCCACTCAATATGCATTAGCACCATGTTTTTGGGTTTGGTGCAACATAAACACATCCAGGTCTTTTCTTTAGTGCCTTTGTGTGGTGTGTGTGTATGTGTGTGTGTGTGTATACATGCGTGTGTGCACATGTGTGACAGGGTTTCACTATGCAGTTCAGGCTGCCTTGAACTTACTTTGTAGCCCACGCTGGTCTTGAACTTCTAATTGATCCTCCTGCTTCAGCCTGCTGAGTTCTGATGTTACAGGTGTGCACCATCATACTTGGCTTTAGTGCCTATTCTTAAGCAGAGATGAGAAATCTGTCCACAACTTTATTTAAGTAGAATTCCATGATTGTACTAAAGCAGGAGTAAATTTTACCATCTCTTTGAATGCACTTTTCTTTTGTATAAAATAGGTGGAGGTTTTTGACCTACTTTTTGTCACTAATGAGAGTAATTCTCGAAAGACCTACATAGTACATTGCCAAGATTGTGCACGAAAAACAAATGGAAACCTGGAAAATTTTGTGGTGCTAGAACAGTACAAAATGGAGGACTTGATGCAAGTCTACGACCAATTTACATTAGTAAGTAAACTCAACATGTGAGTACAGTTAGCTGGGTTGACAGGCAGCAATGTTTGCTTCTGTCACCTGATAAGTAGGAGGTTAAAACATTGAAAATTTCCTTTGGCTTGTCATATACTGCATGAGGGTCTGTTCATACCATTTCCTCTTCCATCACTTCCACATATTTATTCCTATGAAATAGGCATGTATCATTTTCACTTTTCTTGAGACCAACCTAGATAATGTTAAGAGAGCTACAGTTTGATATTTATTTGCTATAGAACACTGTATTTTGTACCATTTGATCTCAGTTGGTAGAATGTATGTGTAGGTTATTCCTGCATAGTGAGTCATAAGTGTGATTTTAAAATATACTTCTGGTTTTAATTGTATGTTTTAAAATTTTGAACTTGCCAGAAGTGTTAACTTCATGAGAATAGTTGGAGCTTAACTTTCTGGTATGTTATATAACTGTATGAAATTTAAGTATACTTGTGCATTGCCCAGAGTTTTTAATTTTAAGTGGCAGGTGCTTAGGAGAAAGGATGTTATTCTAGCAGATCAATATCTTTATGAATAAGAAGCACAGCCATAATTTATGAATTGTTGATTTCGTCCAATACTTTGCTGTCACCCATATGTGAACAGAAACTGAAATTTAGCTCCTGATATTTTCACTTGGTCTTCAAAATTGTTTGAAGAAGAAAGTTGTCTGGAATATGTTGAACAGAATATATTACTAACTTGAGATAGATCCTGAAAATGGTCACCAGTGAAATTATAATTTATTTGCTTAATTATTTTTCTAAAAATCCTTTTAAGGCAATCTTAAAAAGAAAACAAAATGGGAAACTAAATAATGTTCCAAGAGTTTTTGACTAGTTTGCAAGTACAGAGAACTGGTATACTGAGTAATGGTGTTAGACTTTTAGGGTAAGTAGCTAGGTGGGAGGGAAATAATGGTAAAGAATGTTATACTTTTGCATTGTATTGCACCAGACTGTTAAAATGTTCCTGAGAGCTACTTCCTCTGACATCATAAACAGACTGTTTGTAGCCATATATTAGGAAACGCTTAGGAATTTGTATACCAAAATAACCTACCTTTTATTTTCAGGCTCCTCCCTTACCATCCTCCACATCTTGATATAGTTCCATGGACTTTACACATGAGACCATTTCTGCTATTCAGGAAGTAACCCAGTTGTGCACCACTGGTTTTTGTAGCTATCTGCTAAGGCTGCTGGCTGAAAACTGTGTCTATGCAACCTTCTAAGTGCGGAGTGTCAACCAGCTGGACGGGGGAAGAGTACCACTCCTGCTCCAGGAATCTCACAAAGCTAATCAGTTGAACTTCAGAGAAAAAAATAATAATTTCCATGTTTTGTATATATCTGACAAAACTGGCAACATCATACAGACTACTGACTTGAAGACAACCTCTTTTATATTTCTTTTTCTGGGCTGATGAATTTGTTTTCATCTTTTTCCCCTTCAGAATTTTCCTTGGAAAAAATACTAGCCTAGCTGGTCATTTCTTTGTAAGGTAGTTAGCAATTTTAAGTCTTTCTTTTGTCAACCTTTTTTTTTTTTTTTTT
>PVKN010029475.1:0-12987 GCA_004027915.1 Capromys pilorides
TGATATACAATGAAATTTGCAGTCATTTATTTCTCAGTAGGATTATAGAGAATTTTCATTTCTTAATGTTCTTTTATGTAGCTGATTCTTTTGCAGTGAACATGTTGTACTATAAAAAACAGAAAATTCATAAGGTAATTTATTCCAAAGCTTATCAGGAAAGCTGGAAGCAACAAAATTCTAAATTTGGAAACTTCTGGGTTTTGCTGTTAAATCTCTTCAGCCCATGAACTTTTAAAAATGTTTTAACTGACATATAGTAATTGAGTAATTGCACATGTTTATGCAGTTCAGTGTGATATTTCAACACATGCATACCATGTGTAATGATCAGTAACCCTTTTCAAAAAAATACCAGGCTATCTCACATGCCTCAAGAGCATCTTTCTCTTCTTCTTCATGGAGCAGCAACTCTGTGCAGACCCTCAGCAGCTGGCTTCTCATGCCTTCCCTCTAACAGGGCTTGGATGCCAAGGCCAGGCTTGTGCTGCACCCAGGAAAGCTTAGAGATGTAAAGAGCAGGGCCGCACCCTGAGCAGCTGAAGAAAAGCCCACAAAAGCCTCACTTTTTGCCTCTTTCTCTGGGAAAGAGGCTGGGTAGTGAAGTTTATCACAGACATCCAGACACTTCAGGCAACTGCCTTACCTCACAGTGTAGGAAATAATGGTGATGGAAAGAGTGCCACTGATAGGCCCTGGGGCCAGCCAGCCCTCCTCCAGGATACTCATGAACCCGGATGCTCAAGTCTCTTCTGTAAATGCCACACAACTTGCACATAACACGTGCACATGCTCCATTAGAATTTGTATGATTACTACATCACTTATAGAACCCAGTGCCATGTAAGTGCTTTGTAAGCGGAGGTTACGCCATCCTGCTTAGGAAACAATGACAAGAAAAAGTCTTTACATGTTCAGTACTAGCTCAGTTTTATCAAATCATTTTCAATCCATGGTTGGTGGAATCCAAGGATGCAGAGCCAAAAGGTAGAGAAGACTGCACACACCTGCCTTGGTAGCCTGCTGCCAGGGCTGAGTATGTGCTGGGCACTTAGATCAGCACTTGGCACAGCGGGAGTGCTCTTGGCTTGTTCCCTTCCTGACTCACAGTCCCTGCTTGCCCTCACAAGGGCTGCAGCAGAACTCCAAACAGCTGAAGTCACTATTAGCTTCGAGTTAACACCAAGGCCCTGTCACTGCAGAGGAAAGGCTTGCAGGGAGCTGCTTGCTAGCTCCTTCCCCTTGTCCCCTGAACCACCTGTCCTGAGCACTACATATAAATGTACATGTTCACTCAGTGACATGCATGGGACATGCAACTAGCAGAGGCAGAACTCTAGCACACCTGCTCCCCCAAATGCATCATATACTTTTGACCCCTGGCTCCATGGGAGGAGGTTAAAGGATACTTGCAGTAGAGACTTGTGGGTCAACAGAAGCAAAGATTAAAGGTATACAAGGGCTTTCATACATCTTGTCTTGTGCTTGTTCTTTGGGGCACTTACCTGTAGGATTATCAAAGAATCGTCTTTTACAAAGAAGTGGATCTGCCAAAGGGCCCAAGCCTGTGACTGTCCAAGTTTCCTCACTACTCTCCACACTTCTTTCCCAGGCACAGCTCCTGGAAACACTAGCCAGACATTTTAAAGATTGCAACTTAGACTTCAAAACAATATTTTGAGTCATGTTTCATGTTTTTTGAAAAATGGATACAATGCACTGATTGCTGAGAAGTGTCCTCATTTACTACCGTCACACTGCCACCAGCCATTTCTGTGGACCTAGGTCCTCCCCCATACAGCCTGCAACTGCTGAAACAAAAATCAGGACTTGTGGTTTGACAATCAAGAGTCTATTTATAGGGATAGGATAGTTAGCCAGCCATAAAATTCAGGCCATGTGCACACCGTTAGCTATCAACAATGAGTGATCTTTATGAATAATGCATGGCTACACAGACTGGTGAGTATCTTTCAACTGACCAATAGACAAAAATAGTTTTCCCAAAGCTGGAGAATAGTCACTATATTGTTTTTGCTCTTCTTTCCAATTGCTGATTTAATTGATTCAACTGTCTTCATTAAGTCATTTAGTCTGAATAATGACAGGTTATCCATCCTTGTATTAGGTCTTTTCTAAGACTAATGTGAAATTGTTTTTAAATACTTTAAAACTGCCAAGAGACTTACAAGAACTGTTATATGTCTAATCACTAGATGACAGTTGTGTTGGGCAGATAATAAACTAATTTGCTGATTTCTAATGGATAAAGTAAAGTCATAGTGACCTTCAGACATATTTTGAAATTACACATATATTTTAATAGAAAATAATCAAGCCTGTATATGTTCTAACCTCTTGCTCTGAGCAGGAGTGTGTATTCCCCAAAGAGCAGGTGAAGACTGCATAGGAGTGTGAAGGGAACATACTTACAAGCTGACATCTGCCTACTGTTTGTGGGTTCATGGAGGTGATATTTGCAATGTGCTTAATTCACATAAATGCTATGTAAATACTGTCAGCAATGTCACCTGGAAGATGGAATATTAGCCTTCTTTTTTCAAATATCTTTTTGAAAAACTTGTCAGAAGTTTAGCTAAAGCTCAATTTTGATACAAAGTGTTTTTCTTTTTCAGTGTAAACTCTGTGGATTGTCATCATGAAGCAAAACTCACAACCTATCAGGGCATCCTTTTTTTCACAACTTTGTAAATGATGGCTCAGAACCAAATCTTTGCCTAAACATGATCTGCTGTTCCCTCTTACTCTGGCCAGTGTGCCCATCAAGACAGGGCAGGTATGTGCACAGGTCTCCTCTGTGCCTAAATGCAGATGCAAAGTAAATATGACTCGTACAGGAAACCTTGAATACGTTAAACATTTTAAATTAGTTTGGTTAATACAATACAAACAAGCTTTCCACTGTACTAGATGAGTCATTGATTCTCCCAGATGGTCTGAATACAGTTCAAGCAACAGTAAGAGAAAACAAAGTCAGTTCTTAGATGCACACAGAGTTGAGGTGGCTGGGTGGCCAGGGAGGGGTAGTCAACGTGTTCTGACCTGGGGCAGAAATCTTTGAGGCTGGCTGATAAATGAGTCAGGTGTGGCCTTCCAAAAAATTTATTCCAAGAGGCCTAAAATGTTTCATGGGAAAGGCTCTGAGGGAAGAGCCCTGGGTCTCCTTGAGCAGGCAGAAAAGCTATACAGAGTGCTCCAAATGTATATCTCCAAACCTTAATTGATGTCCAAATATGCAGGTGTGCAAACATTTAGCTATGGTGGCACAATACCTGACACAAGCAATTGGAAGACTTATTTGGGCTCCCAGTTTTAGAAGTTTAGTTCACAGTTGGTAGCGCTATTACAGTGGGTCTGAGGTGATGTGGAACCACATGGCAGACCAGTGTGGTGGAATAGAATAACTCCTCTCTGAAGATCCAGGAAGCAGGATGGGGGAGAAAAATCGAAAATCACATCCCTTCCACATGATACCACCATAGTCCACACTTGACACTGAGGTGGCCCCAGCCACAGGCTGTGCAGCTAGTGGACAAATCCTTGGATTTGCCTATCAGGAGGTTACCACCTTCATGATCCCATTGCTTCTTACCTGTGACCTCTGCTGAACACAACTGTACTGTGGATCCAGCCTGTGGTACTTGGGACTTTGGGAACACTTTATATTTAACCATGTAAGTCCTTGGGGTCACTTCACACTAACCAACCACAGCAGTTGGTGGGGAGATGATGGAAACAATGAGTAAAAAGGAGGACCCCTCATCCACTGTTTCACTTTCTGTAGTGACCTGTGGTCAGCTGTGGTTTGAAAGTATTCAACAAAAAATTCTTTAGTTGTAAAAAAGGGAGAAACTAAACACATATAACTTATTAGTTTATTCTTATAATTGTTCTATTATATTTTCCTATCTTCCAGGCTGTGCCTAATCTATACATTAAGCTTTATCATAAGTGTATATGAATATGAGAAAACCATCTTCTGTATAGGGATCTGTGCTAGCCATGATTTCAGGCATCTACTGGGTGTGCTGGAATGCATTTCCAAGAGCGAGGGGTACTCTACTGCAAACACTGCTCCAGCAAACACTGTGGGAGCCATAGACATGAGACTCACAGCCTGGATATTTCTGTAATAAACTCAACATAAGGATGTTGGGGCTCCTTTCCCACCTGTTCACATAACGTGAACTCCTTAGGCAGTTTGCGTGACCTGTCCCAGGAGAGGTAGCTTCTAGCAGGAGCAGAGGCAGCCTATGCGCAGCAACAGTAGACAGCATGATGCAGAGGTGGCCGTGTCCCACGAAATAGGCCCAGAAGAAAAATGACCTGTGAGAATGGGAAGACATCACTAGCAACAACAGCAGTGGGTGAAGAGCCTACTTGACCCAGCAGAGCAACAGCCAGCAGAGGGGGTCACCCACAGGTAGAAGAAAGGATCTGCAAAGTTGAAGGTGGGAGGACTGAAACAATCAAGTCTGAGGAGCAGACAGAATGAATAGTGAAGATGTACATGCAACACACTGAGCATGTAACATAACCACCCCTCCCATTTAAATGTGTACAGATAAATATTTATGTACTGTGTTTTTGAAAGTCAGTAGATTGCCTGGCAAGTGCAAGGGCCTGAGTTCAAACCCTGGTCCTGAAAAAAAAAAAAAAAAAAGTCAATAGAATTTTCAAAAATGAAATAAATGAATAATTTTCTACAAAAATTGTGCACTCAGACCTGGGCATGGTGGTGCATGCCTGTAATAACAGCACTCAGGTGGTTGAAACAGGAGGATCACTGGGAGTCAAGATCAGCCTGGGGGCTACAAAAGTAAGCCTGAGGCTAGCCCAAACTGCATAACGAGACCTTGTTACAAAAAAATAAAACAAAATAAAAAATTGCGAACTAAGTAATAACATTCTACAAATATGTTTGTCTAGCATCCATCCCATGTAAATTTTCTGTACACTGAGGTGCTGAAGAGCACAGGACAGGGAGGGGGCTGGGCTCTGCTCACAGGGTACAATCTGTACCACTTTACTTACATTCTATCACCATCTTGGAATTCCTAATTTGTTTTTTCTTTCTTTCTTTCTTTCTTTCTTTCTTTCTTTCTTTCTTTTTTTTTTTATTTTAGGGAAGGATCTACAGGGTGTTCAGAGTCTCACTACTAGATCAGACTCATAGCGATTCTCCTATTTACAGCCTCTGAAGAGCTGGGGTTACAGACATGCACCACCACTCCCAGTCTCCTAATGTTTTAAATAAAGACTCTGCATATTCTTTTCAGTCTTGGACTCTGTAAGCAAATCCTGACTGAGGGTCACACAAATAAAATGAGAGAGAGAGAGAATGTGTTGAATGATGAGAGCCCCAAACCAGGGTGTCTGATTCAGCCTCCTGAAGGACGGGACTAGGTCAGGTACAAAAGGGGCTTGAAATGAGAGACTCCCTGCAGCAAGGCCTTGCTTAATAGCAGTAGGAGTTGCTAGAGCTCTGGGTTTCTTTTATTTTTGATAACTCATGCACTAAGTGTTTAGCAGCAAACAGTTTAGCTTTACAGATCAGATGGGCTTTGCCACAACCACTCAGCTCTGCCATGATGGCATGAAAGTAGCTGTAGTCAATGCAGATATTCATGGGCTACACAGAGAAGTCTACTGGCCAAGATGTGGCTTAGCATCCTGCTAAGGGTATAAAACTTGGACTCCCAAGCTTCCCTTAACTCCTCTACACATAGTTAGGATTTTCAAAGTAATGTTTTCTGCTAAAGTCAAAGGACAATGACAATACAAAGCAAACCACCTGCAAGAGAAGCCTCAGCCCGTGTTCCTGGTGTTCCAGCCTGCACACCTGAGGAATGATACTCCTCAGAGACATGCAGAGAGCAGAGCAGAAGAAGCAGTGGGCAAGCTGCTGCGTTGGGACCCCTGCTCATAGACTGGTGTTCATGGTGACTCCTCTCCAGGACACAGAGACCCACAAGGATGTGTGCTTGGTTACAGTAGGTTGTAAACTACTTTGAACAGTAGACAACCAGCCAGGAATATAAAGGAGTCAGGAAGGGAAGGGTTGCTGAGGCTTTTCTATTTCTGTCCATTACTCTCCAACTCTATGCCAATAAAGAAACAATCTCTTACACAGTAGCTTTCTATCAAAACAAGAAGTTAATAGTAGATAAACTGGAAGAAAAGCATTTCAGTAGTATATACATTAGTTGTTTTCATTTTATACCATCACCATGGGTTTCTGACATAACTGTTTTTTTATTTGATTGATTGATTGATTGATTGATTGATTGATTGATTGATTTGGTACAGGGTCTCACTATGCAGTTTGGACTCATAATGATCCTCCTGTCTCAGCCTCCCCAGTCCTGGGATTGCAGGCCTGTGCCACCACACCAGGTTTCAGGGCCAGCACAGCATGTGGTACCAGCAATGGAATCTGAGTCCTTGCACTTGCTAGGCAGGCACTTAGACCACCAAGCTATCTCCCCAGCCTGACATGACTGTTTTTTACCAATAAGTTACAAAGGAAAAGAAAACATATGATAGAGATGGCAATATCAAGGATTGAGCCTAGGGCTTTTGCAATGAGCTACATGCCTGGCTGTTTTGAATTTCTGTGGGATTTGTTCATCTATTTTTGTTGTTTGTCTGTTCGTTTGTTTTTGAGACAGGGTCCCACTAGGTTGTATAGACTCTGCTTGAATTTGTGATGCTCCTGCCTCATCCTCCCGAATTGCTGGGGTTACAGGTATGCACCACTATGTGTGGCTTCAGGGGAGACTTTTTAAAAAGATAGAGAGGCAGCCCTGCATTTACTATCACCTATGATTCTGCTTGTGTGAATCATTTTAAATGAGAAAATGCTATGCACCATTCTTCTTCCCACAGGCATCTCACAAACAGAAAGTAGGGCTCTTGCGTCTTCACTATTTCATTCCAGTTTTGTTATGATCCATCTCCCTTGCCCTACTTCAAAGGCTCTTTGTCTGGAGTTTCCATGAGCTTATTTTCAAGGGTTCCTCTGAACCATAGCAGGAAGAGTCAAGATATTCAAAGTGGTAGCAATAACAATAACAACAACAACAAAAAATCCAGTAGAAAATTCAAAATAGGAGCATCCAAATAAGATAAGAGGCCCCAGGTGAGAGTCTGCGCCACCGTGGAGGAGTACCACTGCCACAGCGACGAGGTTGGCATCAGTGTTGATGAAGCCCACCATATCATCCAACAGTGTGTAGATGGGGCATTAGGAGGCGAGAATTACAATCTGAACGTCAACCAGTGGACTGCAAGCATAGTGGAGCAATCACTCACACATTCGGGTAAGCTGGGGAAAGCTTACAAATACATTGTGACTTGTGCAGTGGTCCAGCGGAGGGCATATGGCTTTCACACAGCCAGCTCATGCTTTGGGGACACCACATCTGATGGAACCTGTACTGTAAGAGGGGAGAACCGAACCATGAACTGCGTCATCAATGTTTTTGCCATTGCAGTTGTCCTGTGAACATCTAAAAATACTTACGACTATGTTAGATGAGAAGTGTGCAATTTGCTTCAAAGCTACCAACTAAACCTGACTATTACAAGCAAGTAACCTCACAGTATGTTAACAGGTTATCTTGTATTCCATATGGCATCATTCAAATAGGAAAATTTGAGTATTAGCAAAACAAAATGGAGAAATATGGCATGATATAAAATATAATTTTATATTTACACCAGCTTTTCATTAACCTTATTATGTACCTAAGGAGGTAGGAAAATCCACTCAGAAAAATCGCATTATCTTTCAGCTGGAAAACTTACCAGAGATAAATGTGTGACCAAAAAAGTTACAAAGAAAAAGGTGGAGAAATGCTAAAAATTATCTAGTACCTCTTAGTTGTTTTATTTTTAAATTTTTTTCCCTTACTTAGTTGTATTAATACGTAATAAAAAGTAATTTTGTTCTTTTTTCTATAACTAATGTTATGGTGGGAACCGTGATTAACTTGTTCCCTTTTTCTGAAAAATGATAATTATTTTTTAAAATATTCAATTTCTCAGATTTATACTTGAGGTTGAATTTAATCTGATAACATGAAATTCCTGGTTAAGCAAAATTTGTTAAACCAGATGATGAACAGTACCTGATTCAAACAACTGCCTTACAATCCACTCATCCATTTAGAACAAATATTGAATGCTTGTGTGAACATATTTCTCTGTTAGGCATTGCAGTTATCAGCATGCTGTTCAAATACAAGTTCCTTTTGGCAGCTGTTCAGTTGGAAAACTAGCATTTTTGTTTGGGGGAAGAAAAAGGAGAGAGATTGTTTATAAGAGAGAAGAGTCCGGCTGTCCACATAGTCAGCAAAATGAAAAGCATTTACTGGTGATAGAATTATACACATAACTGTAAGAGTTGTACCCAGCGGGTTAAAAAAATGTATAAAATATGCAACTCTTAGTTAAAGGCCTTATTAGTAGTCTTAACTATATGAGCAGTGTATTTTATCATTGTTTTAGTTATAACCATTTATAAATAATTTTAAAAACTTAAGGAGGCTGTAAATTGAATGGGGTAAAGTCTAAATTATAAGTATACAATCATTAACAAGTTGTCTAATATCTCAGGGCTTAAGAACTCTTTAAATTTGTTAAGAAAGTACAAGATAAAGGTTAGGGTACATAGCTGGCCACCAAATGCGATGTCAATCTGGTATTTAACCTTGAAAACAAAGTCAGTCATGCATATTACCATTAACAATACAATACAAACTACAATCATTACTCATCCAATTTTTTTGAGGCAGGGTTTCACTGTATAGCCCCAACTGGCCTCCAAGCCATGGACATCCACCTCCTCAGCCTCCCACATCATTTGGTTTTTGGAGAAAAGAAAAGCACAGTGTTAGTCTTAAGACTAGTAAGGCAGTATTCTTGTAGGAGTACTATGTGCGTGCTTGTGAGTGACAGTAATTGTTCAACATTTAAGAAAAAGATTAGGAAAATAAAATGATAAAGTTTAATACAATGATCTGTGTTGGATCCATTAAAAATTTTCAGCCATTACTTTTATGTTACCTTATGCTGCTGACTTTCATGCCCCTGGACATTACAACAGTGACCAAATTATCTGTGCAATTAAGACTTGTCTTTGATTATTGTTGTTGAAGCCTGTTTTCAAAAATCAAATTATACCTCGTGAGCTTGCTGTCTGCTCAGTTTCTAGTTACAATATAATAAAGATTATCTTTCTGTGCTAAAAAAAATAAATAAATAAGATAAGAGCATCTACCCTTGATGCTATTTGTCATTAAAATAACTTCCTACTTTGAACAGCTATACTGGCTTTTGGCAGGAACCACCATCTTCAAGTAGTTTGCAAAAATGACTAACACAAAGGGCAAAAGGAAGGAAACCTGAAATGTGTTCTCCAGGCCTTTTAGAAAACAAGGAGTTGTTCTGTTGGCCACAGACATGTGAATCTACAAAAAGGGTGATATTATAGACATCATGGGAGTGGGTACTGTGCAAAAAGGAATTCCTTGCAAATGTTACCATGGCAAAACAGGAAGAGTCTACAATGTTACCCAGCATGCCATTGGCATTGTTGTAAACAAGTAACTTAAGGGCAAAATACTTGCCAAGAGATTAATGTATGTACTGAGCATATTACACCCTTAAAAAGCCTTGATAGTTTCCTGAAACATGTCAAGGAAAATGATCAGAAAAGAAGAAAGCCAGAGCCAGCTCAGCGGATTAAAGCACTTGCAAGCAGGAGCAGGGGCTGATAGATTCCCAGGCCTGCAGTGTTGGCCCTGCTCCTGGGGCCCACTGAGATGGCAATTAAGACTGGGCGTGGTGGTACGTGCCTGTAATCCTACCTTTTTTTTCCCATGGAACCGGGGATTGAACTCAGGACCTTGCACTTGCCAGGCAGGCACTTGTGCCCCTGAGCTATCTCCCTGGCCCTGTAAACCCAGCTCTTCGGAGGCTATAAACAGGCAGATCACTATGAGTCCAATCTAGTAGTGAGACCCTGAACACCCCGTAGACTCTTCCCTAAAATACAAAGAAAAAAAAAAAGGAAGCCGAGGAGAAAGGTATCTGCCTTCAAATGAAGAGCCAGCCTGTCCCTCCCAGGGAAGCGCACTTTGTGAGGACCCATGGGAAGGAGCCTGAGTTGTTGGAATCTATTTCCTACGAATTCATGACATAAACTGGGGATGTTGCTCTGCCATTCAGCACCTAGTTGGCAGCTTAAGTGTTCTAGGTCCTATGTAAAACTAAAACTCATCCTATGGTAAGAGTGGTTTTCTCAGTTGAACAAATATGTGGTGGCTTCTTACCTCAGGAACATTTGCAGCAGATTTTCACCTAGTACCTGGTACCTAGTAATTGTATCTGGTCTTTACTCTTCAGTGTTTTTCTTGCTGAAAGATATTGCTGAGGCATTGTGTAGATATATACCCAAATATTCAAATATTTATAAAATATTTATATTGGCTTGAAGATCCTGTAAATCACCATGCAGAGAAGATATATCAAAATAAATAGAAGTCACTTCAGAAACAAATGGATGTCCATTTCAGCTCAATAAATTGTATAAAGCAACAAAAAAAAGAAAAGCTATACAATAAATAATATACATGTAGTTAATTAAGCAGGTATTTTAAGATTATTTATATATACATGTACGTATATATTACATAGTATATATAAATATATACATGATATGTGTATATAATCAGTCATGGCTTCTGCAGTTGCATATTCAACCAAATATTAATTATTAAAATAAACTTGCATCTGTACTCATTATGCACAGATTTTTTTCTGTCTTTGCTCTTTAAATAATACAGTATAAAAATTAGATAGTGCTTGCATCATATTGCTAATATAAATAGCATGTAGAGGAACTGAAGTGTGCAGAGGACACATGGCCATTACACGTAAACATGATGCTGCTTTGTACAAGGGACTCACATATCCATGGACTTGGTTATCTTTAGGAATGGGAGAGGAGCTAATCCCTGCAAACACTGAGAGATAGTGGGTAATGTAAAACCCAGCTCACTACACCACAGTCTGCTTTCTCACAGTCCAAACGATGTGCACTTCTGATCCAGAGATAATGCTCAGTGGCATAAGTGCCTGCCTGGCAAGTGCAAGGTCCTGAGTTTGATTCCCAATATGCAAAAAAAGAAGAAAATAAAAAGAGTGGAATGATGCCCACTCCTCTGAGCCAATGAGCTAAAGGAGCGTCACTTAATGACCCTCTAGGCCTGTGGCAGGTGGGGTCCCACACTGCAAGCTGCCTCAGCTAGAGGCCCCCTCTCTTGCTACTCCAAACCACTTTCCTTCTATCCTCCACCTTGCTTCCTTCCCATGGATTTGTGCTCTGGTGATCGGTGCTTATCCACTCTGCTAATAAAAGTTGGGCAGGTCACTCGAGACATGAAAATGAAAATTTCATGGCAAGAAAGGGACCTCCAAGAAAATTTTCAAGAAAACAGAGTTCCAAGAGTTGCAAGGGCTTACCAAGACTTCTGCTATTTAGCTAATGCCAAGGAAAGCCTGAAAGCAGATGTGCATTTCCAAATCAGAGATTCAGGATATTGCATGAAAATGAAAAGAATGTCCTCCCACTGCGGAGACCACAGAGAAGGGCCGCTGCCAAGGCAAGCCAAATCGGAGAGACTCTGCGTGTGAAATCGCAGAATTTCCCTTGGTCAGTTCCACCTAATTACCACATCCTCACAACACGCCCTGTGATCACTACCACAGCTCCAGGGCCGCCTGTGCCAAGCAGCATACTCCGGGCATGCCGTGGGCCCCGAGCTTGCTCACAGAGCTAACCAACGGTGGTGTTTGCTAAATTTAACTGAACTCAGATTTCAGAGATAAATTCAACTTTACATATACACACACGAAAATATACTGTAATACTGCTCTTCTTTCTAATTGTTGGCAAGGTGCCTTCTTCTGCTGAATATGATTGGCACAGAAAAACATATATGCGCATTGAAAATACACTCAAAAGTACTAAATGCAGAGCCAGAGTTATAACTAAAATTTCCTTTGTCTCTTTCTGATGAGGAAAATGAGACACATATTCATTTACTTTTCCACTGGAACAGATTAGATGGTGCAGCCTAGCTTGTGAGAGACTGAGTATCCTGTCTGCGTATGAGGTCCCTCAAGGTCATCAGCCATGGCCCCCTGACCAAGCCTTTCCTCTGAGCCACATGAGGATGCCCCTGGAGGCACTGGTCACTTAAATCTCTTTTCTCCATTGCTTTCCTGACTGCAGTGCTCTGGTTCCCTTCAACAGCCTCCACCTGCTGCTCAGGTCCTCGCGTCGCCTGGGCACTTGTACCTGACCGGTGCTGCTAATTTCCCCAGCCAGCTTGCCGTGCCCTACATCCTATATGAAAACCTTGGGTGACTTAGATGAGTCACGTGAGCAGTCAAGACTTCAAAGGAGGTGCTACAGCTGCTTCCTCTGCTCGGCCTTTCTTTCCTATGAAGCCCTCTTCCTGCTGTTTCACTGACTTCTTCTCATCAGTTCCAGGGAAGCTTTAACCAGTCTCCTGGAAGCCTGCCTCACTCAAATGGCTTGAGGTTCCAGGAGTGGAAAGGACTTTCTATTTCATACAAAATCCCAGTTTGTTGAAACTTCAGAAAGGAATCTTCTTCAGTCTAAGGACAGTCAATGGGTACCACTCTATTATTTTTTACATTTTTTATTGTGCGTGTTTGCAGTACATAGTGGAACTGGTGCATCACACATCTCTGCACTTTTCTGCATCCCCTTCCTTCCCCCTCCACCCATTTCTCCACACCCTTCTCATGGAGAAAGATCCATCTTCATACTTCCTATTATTGGCTTTTATTTTGTTGTTTATATTCTAGATTTCTCTTTCAGCCACGAGTGATTATTCAACCCAAAAAAAAAAAAAAAAAAAAAAAAAAAAA
>PVKN010029476.1:0-13006 GCA_004027915.1 Capromys pilorides
AAGAGAAATGCATATGCAGATACACAGAATAGCTTGGATAATTGTATTCCTGATTTCTGCCGGTCTATTGAAAGGAGCAGTTAATGCTTAAATTGTATTTCTCTCTCCTTTTTATTTTTTTAATAATTTTTGATCAAATTTGCATGCTTATATCTGGTAATCTGACCAATGAATTTGAAGACAACAATATACAATATAGCAACCATTATTAAATTATGAAAAGAAAAAACTCAAAGCCAGAGGTCCCATTTATCGGCTATTTCCCTTCTTGGTATGTTCCCAAAAGAATATAAAACATCACACCACAGCAATACATGCACACTTATATTTATAGTGACACAGTTTGTAATAATTAAATTTTGGAAACAACTCAAATACTAATCAAACAATGAATGGATAAAGGAGTATTGCTCAGCCATAAAAAGGGATGAATTCAAGGAATGTCTAGGTAAGTGGATGCACCCTGAGACCATGTTCTTAAGTGAAATAAATCAAACACGTGTAAATATTGCATTATTTCTCTGGTGTGAAAAATGAAAATTGTAAGTATGTACCAAAAAAGTATTTATAAAATAGGAATAAAATGCTAAATGGGAAGGGGAAGTAAAAAGGGTGAAGGGGGAAAGAAGGAAAAGAAAACGAAAAATTCAGAAAAAAAAGAAAATAATGGAAACAAAACTTTTGTAAGTAAGGAGGCGAAGAGAGGTTAAACAGAAGGTAGGGAAATGGGAAAAAAAGAATTAAGGTGCATCATGCACAGATTCAAATTCCCTATGATGAATGTGATCATCATGTATATCTAAAATGTACCAATAAACTAGAACCTTTTAAAAACATTAATGGACCCTGGAAACTACAGCCATAGTCTCCAGAGGCCTGAAAAGCCAATTGGGCAATTTGAACGTAGGCTTTGTTTATTTCTGTACCTTCAGTTTTTTTCCTCACTCACTTCTGTTGCTATGATTATTTTCTTCCCATAAATTGCCTTTCGTTTTCCAAAGTGTGGTCCACTTTGCTGTGCTTCCTGCTCTCTTGTCTCCTAGGGAATCCCACAGACACTCACCTCCTGCCCGGCCATCCTCTCCTCTTTTCTCTGCTGGAGCCCAGCCCACCCGTGGAGCTGAAGTTTGTGACAATTCCAAGAGTGCTGTCTATCCGGCACCTACAAAGGACACCATTCCAATTTTCTCTCTCAGCAAAGGCACTGCAGAGTCTTCCTTTTTCAACAATACTCCTCTGCTTCAGTTATTTAGAAGGTATTTGCGTGACCTACACCACCTTACTATCTAATCAGTTGTTCTGACAAACTGACCTTTCTCAAAGGATGCTCACTGAGAAACCTTCTCTCCAGCAGAGCAGCCCCAACTGCCCATCTTGCCTCACCATGCACATCAGACAGAATCTTCTGAAAGCATCCACAGGTGTGAAGCAACGGCAAGTAAACAGCAGGTTGAGGCTCTGCTGCAGTGTGGGGGCCCCTATTTACTGAGGGGGGGTGCAACTACATGCCAGTTGGGGTTGGTTTTACTGAACTCATATGACTGCTGTGTTAGGTAGCTTTTATGGCAGTGACAAAATAGCCAAGCAGTTTATAGCAGGAAAAGTTTATTTTGGTTCACACTTTCAAAGAGTTCAATTCAGGGCCAGTTGGCGCCATTGTTGCTGGGCCTGGGGTGAAAGTGAGCATCTCAGTGGAAGGAAGTAGAAAAGGAAAGACAACATAGGAAGAAAGAGCTGGTGACAATATAAGGGCAAAGGTCACAGTCCTTTGCCTCACTCCTTTCATCTAGGCCCCACTTGCTAACATCCCATGCAGCTAATAACCCATCAATGGATTAATCAGTCGATGAGGTTACTTTCCAACAGGACATCTTCCAGGAACCCAGCTTTCAGCACAACAAGCCTTTTGAAGAATACTATACATCCAAATGCAAGTGTTACAGAAAAGAACTTTTTAATATGATGTCAACATACTATTTTAGTCCATTCTAACTGCTATAGCAAATGTCCTAGACTGGGTGACTTGTAAGCAACACCAAGTTACTGCTCGTCTTGCTGTTCTGAAGTCTTAGGACTCCAAGACCAAGGCTCTAGCATATTCACCATCTGGTGAGGCCTCATTCTCTCTTTCACAGATGGCACATTTTTTGCTGTCCTAATGCTATTGCTTTTGGGAGTTGTATTTTAGAGTGAAATCAGGAGGACAGGCATTCAGATCAAACATGCACTGTCACATAGTTTGGAACCTGAGTGAAAGTGCTCATGCTAAATACCTGGAAGCAAAATAAATATTAGTTCAATCAGAGAAAACTCCAGCCTGAATGAATGCCTTTCACTTTTTGAGTAGAGTACATTATTCACTCCTCCTTGTGTCCACAAGCTAATCTTGCCATTTTGTACCTCCTATTACTGGAGGCCAAGTGTTCTCTGCACTATTAAAGTTAATGTTTTAGCTAATGAAATTTGGGAGCAACTGATAATGTGCAAATTCTGAGCCAAGACCTCAAGAAATATTGTGTCACTGCTCATCCTGCTGAAAGTTTCCAACTTCTACCATGAAAAGACTATGCTCAATTTAGCACAATAAAATTGAGAGATGTGAGGGCTGCCAAGGACCCCTGATCCCAGCTCATATGAACTGAGCCCCATCTACAATGGTTGAATGAGTTCACCCATGGTAATTCGTATGTCTTAACCTCCAGGATGGCACACTGACATTATATTGGAAATAGGACCTTAAAAGAGGTCATTGACATAAATGACCTCTAATTCAGTATGCTTGATGTCCTTAGAAGAAAAGAACACTAATGCTTAACATCACTGTCTTTCTGAATATCAAACATCTTAGACTTAACATGGGATTGGTATTTTCCATCCATCATTGATATTCTAATAAATCTCTATAGAAAGTAATAAAAGCAGTTACACATTTTTACACAGAAAGTTAGAAATCTAAGCATATATAAAATTGTAGCCTTTCAATCCTACAGCATTTTTCCTAGACTTTTACTCTCATGTAATACCCTTTCTTGTTTTCTTGTAGATCAACCATTTACTTGAGAGAGAGTATAGCAGTAACTGAAATTATGTTA
Source organism: Capromys pilorides (assembly GCA_004027915.1). Classification (NCBI taxonomy): domain Eukaryota; kingdom Metazoa; phylum Chordata; class Mammalia; order Rodentia; family Capromyidae; genus Capromys; species Capromys pilorides. The sequence continues at coordinate 3,093 of PVKN010029476.1, forward strand.
GAAGCGGCGCACATCTAAAAGACCAGAATGAGGAGATTTGACTGACCTTGGGAGATGCAAAAGTTCCATGTTTTGTTATACAGTCTTGCATTAACTCGCCCTTAGCCACCCAGCAGAAAAGTTTAATCATGAGGCATAAAAACGTAAACTAGATTAGTATGCTGACCTGTAAAAGGCTTAAATCAACAGCTTCCAACATTGCCATTTCTGCCAATAACCCACTGTGATTATGGAACATTGGACTATGTATACAACCACTTTTCCTTAGTTCAATGAGAAGAAATTTTCTGTACCAATAATGATTAGAAAAATTATCACGTCTACACCCTGTGCTCTGTATAACTACTATGCGGACAACAATACGCATTGTATCAGTTATTGGGAATGTACACCTAACATGTTTTGAAATGGTCACATTATTATTTCTTATTAAAAGTAATAAAAAAAAAGAAAAGAACACTAAGACACAGACACACCCAGGCATAAAGGCAAAACCAGGTGAGGACACAGAGAAATAACAACTATCTAAAAGCCAAGGATAAAGGCTCAGCAAAACTTAACACCTTGACCCAAGACTTTTAACCTCCAGAATGGTAAGAAAACAAGTTTTTGTTCTTTAAATCCCCCCAATTGATGGTAGTGGTTTATTCTGGAAGCACTACCTGACTAATGTACCATCCATCGTGTAGGGTAATGACTACTGCTTGGAGCCCTTGAGCTTCAAAGTCTTATGTTCAGCATAATCATTGTGGAAATAGTGAAACATGATTTGAACTTCCATTGTTAATCTGTACTTTTGTGTCCTGTATTCATAACACAAATGTCAATGGTTATAAAATATGACAAAGCCAAAATCTCTGGAAAGTCCAGGGCTATCTTTCATTGGGCCTGTGTCATTATAGCTAGGAAGATGTCTAGCAGAGAGCAGGCTCTCAATAAACAATGGCAGAATGAAAGGACACGTGAGAGCAAAGTGGTAGTGTATAATGAAATAAGTGAATGCTGCCCCCAGTTTTAAAAGCACGATTAAGGAAACATTACAGATGAGTGATGTTCTGAAAGAAATTCAGGCTTAAATTTGAGAATGTTTTTGAGTCTGTGTGCAAAGAATAGAGAGTTACTTTGATTTTGTATTTTCCCCCTCTGACTATGTGATTGAATGCGCAAATCTCTGCTTCTCATTAGTGCATAATTATAGAAAAAAATTATCCATTAGTTAAACAGCAATAGAACCAGAGACAAAGGTCCGCAAGATGCATCACATGACCTCTCTGAGTCTACAGGACACCTCACAAAGGAGACTGAAGGCTAGAGAAAGAGAGGAACTATCACCCATGAAGAACTGCATGATGTCAAAGGCATCTTTCTAGGAGAAGCGAAAATGAATTGATATTAGCACTTGTTCACTGAAGCACTGCAGGTGACTTCTGTCCATTAGTAATCAAGTCTGAGTCCTTCTGAGTGAAACAGTTTCATAAATGACTTCATATGATCATACTACTCCTCTTAGATATGGTTTTATCCCAGTTACCAGTTCATAATCATGTGTGGAGCCCCTTGAGGAGAGAATGCTAATACATAAAACCAATACGGTTTATATTTCCATCACTGGGCAAATATTTGGCATGGTGACAATTACACAAAGTTAAAATGGATCTGTGTTTGAGTCTCATCATTACCATTCAGAAGTCGTATGACCTCAAAAGAAGTACTTGCCTTCTCTGAACTTAATTCTACATTGTAAAATTCAGTATGCTAAAATAAAAATGGCTTCTAGGCAGCTAGTTACCTGGTATTGCCCTTGACCTATTAGGAACTTAGTAAATGAAATTTTACTATTATCATCTTTTTCTTTATTTGGTTTTGGTACAGAAACAGAACTATTTCACTCAATACACATGAAAGTCCATTTTCCTCTCAGACTAAAAATATGTCAGACAAAGTGAAGACTGTTATTCACTCAGTATACCTTCATCCATAGCAGAATCTTTACTGGGCCTTCTCAGTTACCTGCATTTTCCACAGGAAATGAGCTTATATCGCTGCGGGCAATCGACAGTGCAAGGAGTCCACTCACCGAGAGAACTTCTTCCAATGGCAGCAAAAGAAATGTTAAGCGTGTACGGAGTATTTTCAAGAGGGTTATTTTTGAAGCATTGGACAACCAATTCTTTTGAGACTTACAATGAGTTATTTATTGCCTTGAGCTAAATCGCTTTTTTGTTATGTTTCTGAGAATTTCAGTTCTCTAGTCACTGTCTGATTCAGGCCACTGTATCTTCCAGATTTTGCAATATTCTCATGGTAAAACTCAAAACTGTGATTAAACTTCAATTTTGTTTTCACTTTCTTTGTGTCAAACAATACCAACATATCCTCCATTCCCGCTGAGTTTGACTAGCAAGATTTTTATTGTAGTATACAATCTAAAACTTATATTTAACCCAAACAGTGGTAAAGATTACATGCTTGGAAAAAATCTTAATGGCTTTGTCAGAGCGTTTCCTGCCTTCAAATTTGGGACTGAGGGACAGACTTGATAGCTCAGTGAACTAACAGTGGTCACGTTGGATCCCCAGCATGCCGTGCTGGCCCCGCCCCCAGTGGGGCGTAGTTGAGAAGGCAATTGAGACTGGGCATGGTGGCATGCATCTGTAACACCAGCACTTTGAAAGGCTGAAAACAGGAGAACCATTACAAGTCCGATCTAGATAGTGAGACACTATAGACCCTGGATCCCCTGTCTTAAGTGCATTAAAAAAAAAAAAAAATTGGGACTGATCTACAAGTAGCAATATTCTTCGTATTAATGTTTTATTATTCATGTGTTTACTGTGGAATGTTCCACAGTTTATATTATTTTACAATCATGGAAGTAATAACACATGTGCATTGCCTTCCCCAAACCAGAAAATACAAAAATATTTAAAGAAAATAAGGACCATCATTATCCACAGTCTAGAGTTAATTGGTTAATACTTTAGTGTGTAGGCTTTGCGGTTTTGTATGCTTGTGTATGAACATACAAAAATTAATATTTACAGTCATTCTATACCTGCTGTCCTGTAACCTGCTCTTATATCCTTGGTAATTTATAGTAGATATCACTCCATGCTAATAAATATAGAACTATGCTGTATTGTCAGAAGCTTTATAATATCCATTATACACCCCATAAATTGGTAAACTACCTAGCAAACTAAGGCTCACAGCCAAATTCAACCCACTGCCTGTTTCGAATGGCTCACAAACTAAGACTGATTGTTACATGATGAAATCACTACGTTTCAAATTGCCACATTAGTGCCTATATCATATCCTTAATTTTGCCACTTTACACTAGACCTTAGCTCTGTTTTGACAAGGCTCTTTAATAAAACATGCTCACCATTGGTATAAATCATAATTTGTGATTCTTCTAACATTTTTCCCAGATAAACACTACTGCAATGAAAAGCCAGTGTACATCTGTTATCACTGGCCCAGACTTACTCTGAGAATAGATTTCTATTGGTAGACATGTGAGCATTAAGTACAGCCTTTGTTAAAGCCTTGGTACTATCTGACTTCACCAAAAGTTGGCCAGCTGGTGCTCTATCCGGCCTCAGTAGCCCGCAGAAGACAGCTGCCCCTTCATCCTCACCTGGGGGATAGCTGCACATCTTTTCAATCTTTCCCACAAAGATTCTCAAGAAAGAAATGCTTCTGCATTTTTTCATTAATTTTAATTTTTAATATTTTACTTAAATCTTTAAATTTATTTCTATTTGCTTTCTTTGTTGCTGAAAGAAAATATCCAACACCTGAAAAGTAAAAAAGATTGGGCTGGCCTGATAGTTCAGTGGACTAAAGTGCCTGCTTAGGCAGAGTGCAATGGCCTGAGTTCAATCCCCAGCATGCTGTGCCAGCCCCGCCCCCAGGGCACACAGAGATAGTGATTGAGACTGGGCGTGGTGGCGCACACCTGCAATCCCAGCACATAGGAGACTGAAAACAGGAGAATTGCTGCATTATGAGACCCTGAACACCCTATAGATCCTGCCCTAAATACAGGAAAGAAAGAAAGAAAGAAAGAAAGAAAGAAAGAAAGAAAGAAAGAAAGAAAGAAAGAAAGAAAGAGAGAGAGAGAGAGAGAAGGAAAGAAAGAAAGAAAGAAAGAAAGAAAGAAAGAAAGAAAGAAAGAAAGAAAGAAAGAAAGAAAGAAAGAAAGAAAGTTAATCTTGGTTCACAATTTTAGAAGTTTCAGTCCATGCTTTGGAAACTTAAAAACAGAAATACCATAGTGGAAAGGGCAGGGTAAAGGAAGGCCGCATAGAGGAAAAGCCACATCATAGTGGCAACGAAGCAGAGAGAGAAGTGACAGGCCAGAAAGGGAGGTAGCTGTCCTCTCCAGGGCATGCCACAGTGTGACCAGCCAGACCCAGCTCTTGACATGAACCTCATTTATGAGCAGATGATGTCTTTGGGGGATGCTTGCACCCAAATCGTACCACTATGCATTCCTCCTTATTCTGGCTATCTGGTAATAAAGTTATGCACTCATTAATTCTTTCAAGCAAAATCCACTGTTGTTCTTTGCTTGTTTATCTTCTGTGGTGTGTAAGATCCACCTAGTAGACTTTAGCACAGCTATTTTCTTGCTGGTCTTGTGAATAATTAGAGATCTTCACTCACAAATCCTCTTGTCCAAGATTTTAATTGTGTGATTCTGCTCTGAACCGTTGCTGGCTAAGCTTTCTCCATCCAAAGGCTTGTAGACAGATGCTCTGAAAATAACTTCCGCCATGTTTATTATTCCCAGTTAAAGGTCAGCTTTCTTGGGTACAATAGGGTCTCAGGTACCATGCTCAGTGGAGGCCTAGTGTTCTGCTCATTGTCTCAGCTCATATCTTGCAAGTAGAAGCACAAAACCACGTGGGGAGGGCAGAGTAACTTTTTTTGCACTTCCCATTTGAAATCAAGCTCAAAGTCTTACACAGCCTATGCTTTCCGACAGGATGATGAAGTAAAAGTCCTTTCTGTATCAGACTTAGACATTTTAGCCACGGCAATTTCAAGGGGTTCCAGTTAGCATTAGATACTTTAACCCTTGAGAAGCAGAGGACCTCTTTGTAGCATTTTCTAAATGTTCACAACTATACCAATCTCACTCTCTGTAGATAGTGAAAGGCCAGAATGCAGAGTCCATTTGAAAGCAAATTCTATATTGAACTACAGCACAAGACTTTCTAGTCTACTTGGGTGACTGCAATGTGTAAATGGTAGGAAATTCAGTGCCAACAACAATCCCCAGGCCCTACTTGGAACTGTCAGCTACAATCTGCAGGGGCCATGTATCCATAGGAATGTGTGCACACTGAGTATACAACCTCGGCTGCAATAGAAGTCGGCACAAGATAGCAAATTTCTAATTCAACACAGCTATAATGCACAAATGTTGAATCCTAAAAAATTATGTATGATAGCTTAAAGAAATCATAGGACATAGTGTTCCTTCCCATGCTCAATGAGGGCTTCATCTACCTTCCCAGAGAGCAAAATCGAAAAAATCAATAGCTAAGGAATTAGCAGTTATTCCCTGTCTGCTGTTTCTAAAAGACCAAACAGAATTGGGCAGGAAATAATGGGGGACTTAGCACACTGGAGCTTTATTTTTGAATGAGACTCTATTGAAGATTGAGCTATTTTCAGAGGATTAAGGAAGCTGAACCCTGCTATTTTTTGCCTATCTGATCCGTTTGTTTTGTTTTTATCTTGTATCTAAGCTATTTATTTATGAATTTAATCAATAGTTTTTGAGAAACAGAATAATGAAGAAAGCCTCTGTCTGCCTGATGTGAGGTATGATCAGAAACTACAGTGAATGTACAATTTTTCAAAGATCTATTAGCAAAAGACATATTGCCATAAATCCCCCTCAGAATCTTTCCCTCATTTCAAACACGCTTTTCCCACTGTTCTCGCTAATTCCTGAAGCACTTCTGGGAGTTCTCTTTCGAAAATGTCTAGTTGCACTTTTCTGATTGTCTCAATGTATTAAATCGGTACACAATGTTTACTTTCATAGTCATTTTAACTTTGAGAAAGAGCCAGAGTTGCCTGGTCCTACATCTTGTGAATAAGGTGGATAAGAGCACATCACAATGTTTTTCCTCGACATAAATTGGCATGAATGCTTTGAATTGATTCAAGACATCAAGGCAACCATGACAGAGCAATGGAAACCGCTCATAAAAAAAAGAGGCCTTTCCAAACTTCAGTAGAAAGAGGCAAAAAAAAAAAAAAAAAAAAAAAAAAAAAAAAAAAAAAAGAATAAAGGGATAAATGTATTCAAAGTGAAGATGAGTATTGGGAGGGGGATTGTGGCAATGTAACTTTTATTGTTATACATTTTTAAAGTCAAAATTATGTGCATTTATTGTGTATTCTCATCACCCCTCATAGCACCCCTGGAGCACTTAACTCTTCCAGTTTCAGGAACCACCTCCTTGCATCTCTCCTTGAAAATTCTCTAGCAGAATTACTGTCTATCTGAGAAAGCACCTCACCATCTGGTTGAAAATATAGAAGGAAGAAATAAATCTATTTTCCCCCTGTAAAGTGGGAGTATCATATCAGTTCATTGATCTCAGATGTACCACAGGACAAAATGAATTAGTTTACATGGAGTACATAGAACAGTAGCACATAATATGTTAACAATTTTTTTCTGTTTTCTTCTTGTTTTTCTGGTCAGATTTTGAAGTAAGTACTGTACTTGATACCAAAGAATACAAACAACAATGTCCCTGATTCCCGACAGCCTGGCGTAGAGCAGGAAGACATTCAAGTAAGTCACATGTGACAGCTCTGTGTGAGAAACTGGACAGCAGAGGGGAGCACAAGGTGACTGTGCAGAAAGGGGCCTCTCCAGCAGAGAGCTGGGCTGAGGAAGACCTCCCTAAAAGCAACACCATTGCCTTGCAAACTGATTGTATCCCAAACCCTATGCTAATTGCTTTACGTGTATTGTCTTACTGAATTCTATTAAATTATATTAGTTCTCCGTTTTTACGGAGAATGCCTATCCTTCAAAATATTACTCAAGATGAGGGCACACATGATATCACATAAGGGACAAAACCCAGTCTGAACTAAGGTCTGTCTGAACCCAGCACTCTTTCCCCACCCTACCCCCTGCTGCCAAGTACTTCCCCAAGCAGGTGATTCTGGGTAAGCAGTCTTTCAGACACACAGCAGTGGGTCCAAAAAGAAAGGGGAGCTCATGGCAGAGACAGGGCCCTGAGGGTTTAAGAGGCAGGACTGCTGTCTGACTCCAAGGCAATTCACAATTCAAAAATAGTCTTAAGGATTGTTGTCAAATGTAAATCTATAATACCTCAGTTTGTAAAAGATTGATCTTGTGAGCCCATTGGCATCCTGGCCCTAGGGTTAGGAAAAAGTCATTTTCATCCTAGTTTATTCTCTAATTTGATCTGTGAGCCTTGGAAATTTTGTCACCTCTCAAGACCTTCAATGCCTCATCTGAGAAATGAAGGGGTTGGACTACATGGCCCATTGGATTCCTCTCAGCTCACACATTCTCTGGCCTCCAGTTGACAGTCCTGTGGGAGGAAGACCATCTAGGAGATTATCCTGTAGTATCCAAATGGGCTCAAGGTAATTACAGGGTTTTATGCCAGACAGTTCTCCTAACTAGGTTTCCTATAAAACACATCCCATGCCCAGCTGTAGTTACTCATGGAAATATTTCATTGGCCAACTCTTCTTATAGGGCTTGGGTTCTTCTATCCATTTCCTTCTGCCATTGTAGCAGATCACCACAAACTCTGTAGCTTACAACACACACTGCCTAAAAGTACTAGAAGAAGCAAATTGAAACGGCACTCACAGGGCTCACATCTAAGTTTTGACAAGGTTACCTTCCTTTCTGAAGGTCATAGGGGAAGACTTCATATCCCCACCTCTTCCAGCTTCTGCTCATGGTCCTTGGTACCTGTTCCTCTTCTTCCAACTCTGAAGCCAACTATAGCTTCTGGAGTTCTCCCCCATTTCTATCTCTCTGGTCTTCTTTCAAGGACCCTATAATTACCTTGAGCCCGTCTGGATACTACAGGATAATCTCCTTAGTTTAAGGTCTGCTGTCTAGCAAATTTAATCTCACCTGCAACCTTAACTTGCCACATAAAGTGTTCAGGCTTATGATGAAGACTCCCTTCTTCTACTTACCACAGTCGCATTTCTCCTTCAAGTCTAGGCCCTCTTACTTTCAGCCGGTAGTTTAGACAGCAGGAGAGAAGCTGTGGAAAGGCAGCTGCCAGTGCTGTCTGACCCATTCAAACACTGCGTCAGACAAGCACCCAGGGTAAGTGATCCCGCTCAGTCAGCGGGATATGCTTCTACCAAAGAGTTCTTTGTTCTCTTCAGTAATCTGCACATCTTAGCAGCTGTCTACCCCAGCACCAATCACTGGTTCTCCTTTGTTTCCCTCTGATGGAAAATAGGAAAAGATCCCCCTTGCTTTGAGAAGACTGGGATGGAAACTAGAAGTCATCCAGTCCCTGACATCCCTGTTTTCCTATGACATCCCAAGCTGCTCCTCACACTTTGTAGTATCCTTATCCTCAGAATGCATTGCTGTGAACTAACAATCATCAAAGCCATTATTTTCCCTTGAAGACTGAAGCTTAACCCAATATGTCAATAATAACCCTTTAAAACGTGTTTTTAAAATCCTGTTAAAACATACAGGAATGAACCTAAAGTAGATCTTTTAAGTAATGTTCTCTACGTTTCAAGATAAAAATATGCAAAGCCCAGTTAAATTAGAATCTCAGATATAAGTATGATATGTCCCAAATAGTGAATGAAACATACTTATTCTAAAAATTACCTGTTGCTTATCTTAAACTGATATTTAACTGTGTGTTAAATTTATTACCTAGACCTGGCAACTCTATCTACCTGAACCTTCTCAAATTATACCATACCATTTCTTTTGCTTTCTTTTCTTTCTTTTCTTTCTGTGATGCTCCTCTCCAAAGTCCAGACCTGACACCAAAGTCAGCCTCTCCCTAGTCTAGAAGAAGAGACCACATCAAAGATACTGTGACAAAATTGGTACCAGCAATCTTACCATTTGCACATTTCCATCCTCTGTACCAGGGTCTTCTCACTCTGGCATGAATAATGCTATATTTGACTACCATCAGACTTTGAGTAAATGTACATGTGAGCTCAGATAGAAAAAAAAAAAAGGAGCAGCATAGCTTATCTGTAGGAAAGAAACAAATATCTTCTTCTGACACATGGCACCATAGCCCAGCTATTTCTCTACTTGTAGAAATTTCCTAAGTTGTTTTCAGAGTCTGAGCATATGTTTACTAAGATACCTTTGAACAAATTGATAGGATCAACTTTTCTTTTCTTTTGCTTTCTTTTCTTTTCTTTTTTATGTGTTTCATAAAGGATGTCACTATGCAAGTCAGACTCATGGTGATCCTCCTGTTTTCAGCCTCCCCAGAGCTGGGATTACAGGCATGTGTCACCACACCCAGACTCAGTGGCTGGCTCAGAACGCCTGGGAGGTGGGGCAGGCTTGGCATGTGGTGCTGGGCATTGAACCTTGGTCCCTGCACTTGCCTAAGCAGGCATTTAGTCCACTGAGCTATCTTGCCAGCCCAGATAGGATCAACTTTTGTTTAATTCCATTTAAACCTGAATCTGCTTCGAAGACTTCATTTGAATATCCAGACTAAAGGAGAACACTGCCAAATGTAAGGTAAGGTAAAACTAAACTGACCTTCAAACTATATTTGTACATTTACATTTTGTCTAGTGCTATGAAGTAGTAAATCAGAGACTCCCCTACTTGGATTCTGCCTACCCTAGCCCTTTCTTTCTGTCCAAAATCA
>PVKN010029477.1:0-12983 GCA_004027915.1 Capromys pilorides
CCAGTCCAGTCTTAGACTTTGAATACCGTTCATCTACAGCCATTCAGTCCAATAGAAATATAATATGGAGCATGTAAGTAATATTAAAATTTCTAGTAGTTTCATAAAAAGTGAAATGAAACAGTGACATCAATCATAGTAACATCTTTTATTTAGTCTAAAATATCCAAACTATATAATAAAATAGACCTAACTTATACTATATTTTATGATTACTATATTCATATTGTTTATATTTAATGTTATCACTAAATATTCAAAATGTTGGGTCTGAGGAGATAACTCAGTAGAATAAACACTTGCCTGACAAGCACAAAGACCTGAGTTCAATCCCCAGATCTGAAAAAAAAAAAAAAAAAAAAAAAAAAGTTAATGTTTGGGGGCTTGCCAGGTAGCTCAGTGGGTGAAAGCACATAATTCGGTGAACTCACTCAGGCCCTGAGGACCGCGGTTCAATACCCTGCCCCATATGGAGCATGACCCCTGCCCTCAAGGCAGACTGAGCTATCCAAAAAAAGAAAAAAAAAAATCACTAATTTTGAGGCTGGGGAGATAGCTCAGGGGCACAAGTGCCTGTCTGGCAAGTGCAAGGTTCTGAATTCAATACCCAATCCCCCCCCTCCAAAAAAGTTATCATATACAGTAAGTTCTTGACTTTGAGTGAGCTCATTCTGAGAGAATGTTCTTAACTCTTAAAAAGCGAGTTTTATATACCTTTGACAGAAATACACAATATAAAGCATAAAAATACCAAATGCAAGATATATTTATATCTATGAAAATTTATAATTTTAATGTTTGTAAGGTAGGGACTTACTATATTATCAATTATATAACATTATTGAGGTCTCATTCTTTTTCTGTTAAATCTTCAAAATCTGGATTTTTTTTCATGCTATAAGCACATTATCAGTTAAAACTAGTCATGTTCCAAGCATTTTGTCGCCACACGTAGGTCCTGGATGCTGTACCAGCGAGAGGCAAATAGTCTAATAAATTATATGACACACAAAGTTCTTAGAGAGATTGTCAGTATAGGCTCCAGTGTGGCTTCACATCAGAATTAGTTGGGGACTTGAAAAAAACATACTAATGCATAGATCCTATTCCTGAAAGACTATCATTTAATAGGTCTGGGGTATGGGCAAGAAGATTTTTAAAATTCTTGTCAACAAAGTATAGTAATGCATAAATGTTGCGAATCATCCCTCCAAGTAGGATCCATCTATGCAGTTATAGTCATGCACCACCTAGGGATTTGGTGAATGATAGGCCACAGACACAATGGTGGTTCCATAAGATTGTGTTGCCTAGTGTATTGCCATCTTAGTTTGAGTGTACACATTCTACAGTATTCACACAATGATAAAAATGCTGAGCCACACATTTCTTAGAACTTACCCTGTATTGGGCCACTTCACATGAAGATCCATCTACTCATATTTCCTAGCAGGTGGAAATGAAAGAATTCCCCAACTGGTAAGATCCCTACCTTTGTGGGACAGACAAATTAAAAATATTTTTCTATTTGGGCCTTCTAACCACATGAACCTGACATCACTGCTACTTTAAAGCAGTTACCATGTAGTAGAAAAACAGTAAGATAAATTGGCCAGCCAACCTTGGCGATGCCAAACCAAAGGCTGGTCCTGGGTTGGGGATAAGACTACCAATTTCTGGAGCCCTGTTCCTCAGGTGGCATTGTGCCAACTTGTCTCAATTCCATTTCAGTTAGGTGCTCCTCCAACAAAGAGTATGAATATACTGTCCTATACCCCTTACTTAAGTTTTCTTACTTTTAGAGAGAAATTGAAACTTAAATTTCATTGGAACTAAAAAGATAAAACCAGTAGGGTTTTTCCCTCATAGCAGATCTAGATAAATTTCCCAATGTTTGATGGTGGTTAAAAAATAACTAAAACTGACAGATGTTTCCTCTCACTTTTCTCTTTCAAGGGGATTTTCATTGGGCTTTTCTTTTACATTTGCTTCTTTGAGTTGAAAAAGATGCCCATTAAATAACTGATAAATGTCTAACTGTGACTGGTGTGCTCTGAGATTGCTTTTCTGAGAAGTTTTAGGCCATGTGCTGTGAGGAGATGCAGGGCAGCAGGCAGCAGGCTGCAGGCACTCTCATAACCCAGCTAATGGAAGGGCTAGGTGTGCAAGGGGAGGAGACCCCAGGTTCACTGGGCACTACTGCCCCATATTCTTACATCAATTTATCAGAGCTCTTCTGAATTCAAATGCTTATCTAAAGTTATTTGTGGTGTCTCACTGTATAGAATTCAGTGTACTTAATGTATGGAATTCTATTTCTGAGCTCTCCAGCCCCCAAATACTTCCTTTTAAATTTTTATTTTCAGTTGTCTGGGCCTAAAAACAGTGTTCCTAAAAATCGCCATTGAAATCCGTGTCACTAAATCTGGAAATTTGTGACTGTTGGTTTGAATATAGAATTTTATCCATCCTTTACTAGCCTCACTGTCAAGCTGAAGGTGTGGCAGGGAAGTAGAGACTCTAAAGGGTGGGTAAAGGTAAGTGATGACTGACATGGAGCCACATTGAGGGCTGCTTCGGGGTGTTTACTGTGAGAGGAGGCCCACTGTTCAATGGGAGTTAGGACTGGTGAGATACTCAGTGGATTAAGCACCTGCTTCCACAAGTGCAAGAACTAGAGTTTGAACTCTGGTACAATAGGCCATGCCAGCCCCACTCACAGGGGTGCCCTGAGACGGTCATCAAGACCAGGTATGGTGATGCATGCCTGTAATCCAAATGCTGGGAAGGCTGAAAACAAGAGGATCACATAATTCCGAGCTGTGTAGTGAGACCTTGTTCAAAATACATAAAGACAGACAGTAGTTAGTCTCTCCACATCACCCCAAATAAAGTTAAACCACTGTGCCACTACTTTTCCAAGTCTTCTAGGTCTCTTATAGCTAGAAGGGGTTTTCTTCTACATAATAGGATGCTACATGTGACTCAGCTTCCTTTGATAAAGGCCTTAAAAGTTAAGTACACTATAATAAAGGTCAAGTGTCTCCCCATTTGCAGCCATATACACAGCTATCCACTATTGGCTAAGATACTGTAATCTCAGCCCTGGTGGTATCAGCCCACCCATTCTGAAAGATGGACCAAGGTTGGTCCCAAGGCTAGTCTCAAGGACTGTTTAGGGACTTGAGTCAGCGCATTATACACTGTACCACAATCAGCAGACAGAGGACATAAAGCCAACTGAAATCAGAGGGAGGCTCAAGCGAAGCCAGCAGAGAGGTTGCCTAGGGTTGGAGTATCCCATGACTGTTCAGCTTGCTGGCTGGAGCTGGCTGAGAAAGTAAGGCTAGAAGAATGGGGGGAAGCTCCCTTTTGCCCCTAATCACAGAGCCTGAGCCTATGTCCAGACAATCAAAAGAGCCAACCTACAGTCTTCACTAAACTCATATGAAGGGCCAATTTAATCCAAGAGAAAAATGGATGAATGTTTCATTAAGGCTCAGTAGAGAATGAGCACAGAGAATTTACGGGTAGGGAAAGGAATAGAAAATACAAGCTTGGCTTTTGTTTGTATTATGTAGAATTGAGCTTGTCCGATAGGAGTGTTGTGTAAAATGCAATGTCAAAGTATCCCAGAATGCAGATACATGGAAAATAAAGTCAGAATTTATTATGTAAATGATCTGACTTCACCTAAAACAAATTGGTCTGAAAAAATTTTAGAGCCATAACTTTAACTATATTGGGGAGATTTGTCCAGTAGAGGCACGATGGATGGGTAAGGAGAGTCACAAGGGTGAGTTCCTGCCTCTCTGGGCCTCCCTGATGCTGCCTTTGCTTGAGCACCGTGATAACTCATGCACTGCCTACTTCGTTGCTGCTCTTAGGAAAGTTAAACTATGTGACTTCAACTTTGAACCTAAAGACCCTCAGCGCCAAGAGGTCTGGGGTTCATATTCCTATTTGTATTCATAGCACCAGGTCTATAGTCAAAAAGAACTTGTTACATGGGTGAGTGAGTCTGGGTTCCACAAATAGGGCTGTGAAAGTTGGGGTGATCCTTGACAAGTGACTGTTTGTGCGCTACAGTATTCTTGGTTGTACAAGAATTATCCTTAACCCTTGAGTTGCTTTCAAGCTCTGAATTTCTGATTCATGAAGATGTAATGTCAAATCTTTGAAATCAAAGATCAAGTAACTGAAAGGATCCAAGGCAATGCCAGTGATTATACATTTGAAAGGATATGGGAAGATAGAATTGACAGGAAATTGATTTCAGTTAGGAGGAGGAATTGGTGCACTTGGGAAGAACTTTTCTCAGTCACCTTTGTCAGAGATGAAGCAAACATATGCAATTAAAGAGCAGTCAGGTTGGAAACTTGGGAGTATGTTTAGGCAAGTGATAGAAGATAGGTAATGAGATTGCTTTGAGAAGATACAGCAAGATCTTAAAGAAAGGGCTTACAAGTATGCTGCTAGCTGAAGAGCGAAAAGGGGGAAATCTAACAGGAAAGGATTGAAAGGGAAGGGAAAAGACTTAGTGAAGTTTTGCCCCATAAGAAACTAAAGATAAAAAATTTCAGAAATATTGTGCAGAAAACAATCTGTGCTTATGGGTCAACTAAGAAACTGATATTTAATCTGGCTAGATCTCTCTACTACCTACCAGTGAATGGGTAAGTGTGATCTCCTTTCTTCTCCAGAAAGACATGTGAAAATAGAACTTAGAGTTAAATTATCCTTAAGTTTTGCACATATGGAGATAAAAATATACTACTTACTTCAAGCACATTTTTCTCTATATTTTCTTAGTTTACATTAATTTTATAAAATATTGAGTTTTATTGTGGCATTTTTACATATGTATATAATATTTTTGAGTTACTGAGTATTGAACCGAGGTAGCTCTGGGACACATACCTGGCCTCCCCTTTTTAAACTGAGTCAGGATCTTACTAAATTGCCCAAGAATAACTTTAAATTTGTGATCTTCTTGCCTCGGTTTCCTAAGAAGCTGGGTTTATGATGCCTGGCTCATGTAACATATTTTGAACATGTCCATCCCTGCTCTTACCTTTCCTTATGATCCTCTTTTCTCCCTCCCGTTTTCTTGCTCTTGCATTATTCAAGTTGATTTTAATGGATGAAAAAAGTGATAAAAAGCTTGATAAACTACTGTTCCTGCCCAAAGAGATGCTCATTCTTTTTTCAGTTTTTTGACGCCATGTTAACATATAAATGGGAGCAACTCTACTTTTTAAAGAAGACACAAAACCTATTTTCTTTAGCAAACAGAACACAGATGTGCTAAACCGGAAGTCTGAAGTGTAATACACAGTCAGGCACACAGCTTTAAAACCAACAGGAGAAGGATTAGAATTAGCTGAGCCAGATAGAGTAGCGCAGGAGGTGAGTGAGATGCTCATGATACATTAGGAGGAAGACTAGCATATGGATGGAGCATGGTAGAATATTTTCAAATGTACTTACCAGATATTATCAAATTGTTATTGTGTGTATGTGTTTCACAGTCTCTGCTATTGACATGCCTTGAGGTGATTCCCCATAACTACAGGAAATTTTGGAAGTACTGCTGGGAGAACAAGCCCCAAGATTTCTTTTCCTTATCTTCAGAAAGCAATAGTGTATCCCTGAGACCTTCCAGGCAGAGAGAGAATAGTATGGTCTACATTATAAAACCTCTTTTGTGTGTGGGATGAATTGCAATACTGAGCAATCCATGAGCAGGTTGGAAATTGTTCAGAATCTCGGTTGCGCATGAAAGCTGACTGTATCAAAGAAAGAATCCAGAGGACACATTTCAAAAGGAAAAATTGCCAGCAAAGAGCAGCGTGGACAAATCAACATGAAAACAGTCGGTGATATAATTGCTGCTAAAGGAACAAATGTTAACCATTCTCCCTTCAACTCAGCCGGCCTATTACACCTCTGAATACGGAGGCTGACAGTGCCTCTCCTCTCCCTCCCTCCCTCCAATTTCAGAAATGTCAGACAGGAGACACAGTGCCAGCAAAAAACCCCTTCCCAATCTCTTGTTAGCTAACTGCAGTGTTTTGTTCCGTGGTTACATGTCTGCACAGGCCGACACCGTGTCACTCATAATTACCACCTGTTCCTGCGCCCCCTTCGGGTTCCATCACCTCTGCAGCATTAAGCAGCCAGCAGCAGGAAGCAGTGTGGATTGCCCAGGAGCAGCTCCTGTCAGGCTCTGGGTTTCAGAGTATAATTGCTGCCTGTACACAAATAGCCCTGGCCTCTTTCCTTCTCTCCCCGCCTGCATCAGGGAGGATGAGACCCAGCTGCACGCTCGCACTAACACGGACTCACATTCTTTAAGCGATGGAGATCACAGGCACATCAAATGTCATTTCCATGCCGTGAATTGGATCTGAACTCTCACACAGACATGTCAGTCTGTGAAAAATACAAGTTCAATTTTTGAAAGTGCTGTAGACCATAACTTTATGCTCCTGCTATTTTAGTACTCAATGCTGCAGGTTTTTTTTTTTTTTTTTTTGATAGCATCATTCTTTAAAGTTTGGATTAGAGCCTTTCATAGAGGACGATGTTTAGATTTCATATCTGCATCTTCCTCCACCTATTATCACATAGAACAGATAATATATAACACCAGCTAGCATCAGTTGAGCACTTGGGGTATGATAAGCACTGTTTTAAATACTGCAAGTTAAGCATGCGATTTAATCTTCAGAATTCTTTTAACAGTAAGAACTATTGTTAGCTTCATACCAAAGATAATACTACATATACCGGCATTCATCTCAAATGTCAGTTGTTTAGAGAAATCCCTTTTCTGCTTATCCTCTAGTTTGAATTAGGTGCTCCTTGAACCTGGTTCATGTCTGTTGGATCACTCTTATTTAGGTTACTGTAATTATTGGTGCTGTGTTTGTTGCAACCAATGGTCTAGCGCTACAAATTCCCCAAATAAATTTAATTCCCTAAGTCATTTATCTTCTGACTCAGGATTAGTTTAACAGCCACATAATTTTTAGCAAGAAAAAGATGATGGTAAACTTGGCATTTCTCTGCCTTTGTTTTTTTCCTTTACATTTGCCAAAATATGGGATCTTCAATGTTATATGGTATGACATTATAAGTATTTGCTACTAACATGGCAGAGAGATTTGGGAGAGATTAGCACTTGTAAATTTTAAAACTACAGATTCGTGTAAATGGAGTTTGTAAGTTCAAAACTGAATGCCTTCATGCTAGACCTCACCAGAATTAGAGTGATTTTGCCTTTTATTAACCTCACCTAGTGAGGAATTGTGTTGGGTGGACAAGTGATTCCTGTAGCAATCACCTGGACAACTTCCGGGAGAAAAATATGAAGCAGATTTCCTGGTATCCTACCATTAGCCTATTGGGTCTCAAAGTTTGGAGTTGTGCTCAGCAATATGTATTTCTCGAATTTTCTATATTTAATTTAGATAATCACCCAGGCTGGAAAACAATGACACTATAAGCCTTGAAGCTTAAAACTGGTTGGCTTAAGTGATGGCTGAAAACATGGAGATGCTGTCTTCTGTTATGTGGCCTCAAATATATTGGAGAGGATAAAATTAACTCTAATCACACCTGGAACATGTAGCAAATGAAAAGAAACAATGATTTTGAGGGCCAACTCTCAGTTATTTCAGAATAAACTGGAAGAGGTTTTAATCAAGCTTCCTCAGAATCCTCACCTAATAACTAAATCCTGACTTACTAACTTGTCTGAGGACTCTTAGCTTTTATTAACCTCACCGAAAGAGGAATTGTGTTGGGTGTGCTGGTGATTCCTATAGCAATCACTTGGACAACTCCCAGGAGAAAATGATAAAACAAAACAGATTTGGAAAGCAGCCCAGATGGTACAATCAAGTTGGGAGTAGGATTAAAGCATATTTAAGGAAGCTCAAACTAAAGATTGTTCTGGAATCTTCATGTTCTGCAAAAAAAAAAGTCCATTATCACACTATCACTTCCTAAAGACTTGCCTCAGAACTCCACCTCTTGAAGATGCTTGGAAAACAGAATGATGTGATAAAATAAATGTGAGAAACACTCCCTTCCTTTTTTGGGGGACTTTGAGAGCTTGTGTGGAGGTTCTAACAGGAGCACAGCTACTTGTATATCCTCGACCGAGGAACAGTCCTTCTCTACTGGGGGTGGTTGTCTGCTTCAACTGAGTGCACAGCTTCAGAAGGGACTCGCATGGAGCTGTGGGGGAGGAAGGGCATTTGGGCGCTGATTTAGAGTTGGCCGAATCAGCTGAGTAAACCTTGGCAATCAATGGCATGACCAATGCTACATCCAGATCACCCTCACATCCTCCCTTTTATTGGTACTGGGAACTGAACTCAGGACTTTGTGCTTGCCAGGCAGACGCTTATTGCACTGAGCTATATCCCTGACCTGAGAAGTACTCCCTTTGCCTATCCATGTCTCTGAAATTTCTGTTTCTGAGAAAACCAATGGTTAAGATAACTTCTCACCTGATTTAAGCCAATAATTCTTTTTTCTTTCTTTCTTTCTTTCTTTCTTTCTTTCTTTCTTTCTTTCGTTCGTTCGTCTTTCTTTCTTTCTTTCTTTCTTTCTTTCTTTCTTTCTTTCTTTCTTTCTTTTGTGCAGGGTCTTACTACACAGCTCTGACTCATAGTGATCTTCCTGTTTCCTGCCTTCCAAGTGCTGGGATTATAGGCATGTGCCACTACACCCTGATTCCATTACTGGCTCAGCAAGCTCGAGAGTGGGGCTGGCATGGCAAGCAGGGCCAGTAATCAAGCCCTGGCCCCTGTGTTTACCCTAAGCAAGAACTTAGTCCACTGAGCTATACCCCTGCCAGCCCTAATCCAATAGATTTCCACAGAAGCTATTGTTTACATTTATAACATCTGTCTCAGTTACTCTTCTGTCATTGCTAGGATGAATACCTGACACTTAAAATGAAGGAAGGAAAGGTTTATTTAACTCATAGTTACTGGAGATTTCAGTCCACACTCAGCTGTTCCAAGGCAGAGTGGCACATGGAAAGAGCAGCAGTTCATGGTGGCGAAAGGAAGCAAAACAGCAAGAGCAAAAAGGAGGAGTAACAGAAACAATGGCTACAGAGAGCAAGCTGCACTCACATTGCATTTAGGCTATCTGCCTCAGGCTGGATGCAGTACTCACACCTATAATCCCAGCAGCACCCACACCCATAATCTCAGTGGATCATGAGTTAATCATAAACTCTAGAAGTCCACCCCATGACTCCATGAGCTTTAGGGGCACAACTAGATGCAAACCACAATAGCATCTGTTAGCATCCTATCAAGCGCTAGCAGCAATGATTTAATGTCAAAGGCACAAGGTATTTGAAAGCACACTCAAGAGCCCTAGTTAGCTAAGATTCCTCTTGGTTACACATTAAGAGACAGAGGAACCTAATACTATTTTTTTTTTCATTTAGTACAGGGTCTACAAAGTCTACAGGGTCTCACTACATGGATCGAACTTATAGTGATCCTCTTGTGTTTTACCTCCCAAGAGTTGGGATTACATGGTGCACCACCATGCATAGTCTGGAGGGGGCACGGCATGGCAGGCCAGGGAATTGAACCCCCAGCCTCTGCCTGCCTAAGCAGGCTCATTAATCTTCTGAGTTATTTGGCAGGTCCTCTGAGTCCTAGTTTTGATAGTTTCATTCAAAAAGAAATGAGTGAGCAGGACTGATATAGATGAGTCTCTATCAATAAGAATGAATTGGAATCCTTTGTATAATACCTTTATTTCTTAGGCCATATAACTTTTAATGGATTATAGAAAACTTCTTTCCCTCACCTTCAGTGAAACAGAAAACTTTGGTGTAGTCTCCAGTGCTTGATTTTGGACTTGGTTCATGACATGCTTTGGTCACGTGGTCAAGACTCATGCACTGAGTCCAAGCAAAAGTCTTCAGTGTCGTTGCATGGTTTTTTTTGTCTCCTTGTTTCTCCTTCCACCATGAGAGTGATAACCCTGGCAGGAGGTGCCCATTCAGTGGGGGCTGTGGGACATAGGCAGCCCAGCCCACCCATGACTAGATGGGCCAGGTGAGTACTAACGCAACACAGGCGAGAAAGAAGTTTATTGTAAGCTAAATTGATTTGAGGTGTAGTTTGTTACTAACAAATGCAATCCATAAGCCTTATTTAGGCTCTAATTCAAAGAAACCAAACGACTTTCAAATCGAAGGCAAATTTACACATTATCATTAAGAAATCACAGTCATTTCTGCAAGATATAGTGGAAATATTCTGCTTGTTTTTGAGAATCTTTATCTTTAATGATGTGCATGGAGACACTGATATATGCAATAACATAATATGAGAATAAGGAAGTAGATAGTGATAACAATGATGTAAGGGTACCGAGGAGTTGATTGTTGGAGCTGTATCACAGGGACACTGAGGAGTCATTGCATTTTTAAACTTTGGTCTATGTTTGAATTTTTTTTAAAATAAGGTTAGAAAATCAGCATTCTCAAAAGACTGTTCCTCTACCGGTTGAAAATTGGTGGAGTGCCTTGTTAGGATTACTGCAGTCTCGCAATTTTAGAGCAGTCCCAATGAGCCATCCTTGTCATAAAGAATCAGCCAGAGAGATTTCATAGTTTGCATTGTGTAATCATTATCGCTGCTTATCTTGGTTCAAACTGGTGCATATTTGCAATTGGAACACTAAGAGAAAAATGTAGATCCAGAGAACTCAAAGGATAATTATACTTTGTGAATATTGACACAATTACATGTTTTTTCCAGAAGTAGATTCTGTGTAGGCGAAAGCTATTTGATTATAGAAGATCCGGTTTCTCCAAAATTTTTAGAGGTAAAAATCTCATTAATTAACATCTAGGAATATGCAGCATCTGCTACTCTTTTGTCAACAGATTTTAATAATATTGAACATTGTTAATTGGATAGAACTGAAATGTAACTCTTTGTATAATAAATTAAGATGGTTTCTTCTGTAATTTTTTTTCTTTTCTTTTTTTTTTTTAAACCATGGAAACTCTTTGGAATTTTCCTCAACCACTTAAGTCAAATTGACTCTGAATACGTACAGGAAAGAAAGATTTACGTTAAAAAAAATCTGATGATTATTATTGTTGAGATAGCTATTGTGAAGACCTATAAGAGTTACTAGGAAGATAGTTGCTATAAGGAACAGAAAAGCAATCATAGCTTCTACTTCCAGCTCTAAGTTGTCTTAAATGTATCTGAAATCATAGATAAAATAGAAATAGGAACATTTAATGTGTTGAAGAGAAACTGGAAAGGTAGCTCTGGTGAAAGACTCAGGGAAACTTAGATAGCAGCAGAGATGATAGGAAGAGAAACAAGTGGGCACTTCAATTTTTAAGTACTGGCTGTTCTAGCCAGCAAATGCTAAGTCAACTATGCTCAGATGAAGGTAAACTCAGGGTTCAATTTAGCCTCAGTTTGAATTAATGAATGAAAATCCAAGGAGGTCCTGGTAAGAATAAGAATCTGGTTTGATGTGTGGAAGAGAGGAAGCAGAACAGCACAAGGGAGAGGAAAAAGGAAATGGAACGGGGTAGTTACAGGGTCATAGGAGACATGGCCATCTCTGAGCTGTGTGGCTTTCAGCAAATGGTGCAGCCACAGCAGCCTGGAAGAAGCTCAGTCCCAGATTTGTCATTTGTTCAGTGGTGATGGCATGAGTTAGCATGTGTGGTTTAAGGAGGCGACAACACAGCAGTTGTAAAGTCCTTTTCTTCTTCTGCCTTCTCCTTGTAATGTCAAAGAAAGGCTTCAAAATTCTCCTGCGTTTCAAACAGTGGCTTTCTACCAAATCCTATGTGGGCTCTTGGTGCCTAGCTGGACCATAGCAATCATGGTGAGAGTTCGTGGCTTATGGTAGATGAATCTCCTTCAAGAAAACTCTTATTGTTGACAGATCATCTGAGCTCTGAGACACCGGAGCTAAGAACATTAATCAACCTGGAAACTCTTATCCTAACATCACTTTATTTTTTACAATCCATGCATAAGCATCAAAGAAGGAAGGAACGCACAACACACAGCAGCTCTAGGACCCTGAAACCTCACATAGGGTCAAATTTCCCAAAAGTATGACTTTAGGTTACTGTGTGTAGTCATTCAAGTTGTGCACTGCACAATAATGGATGGTACAATCGATATGAATGATAGTTCTAGGCATCTGATATCAGGCCTTTTTCTAGGATCTGAGGCTTCTCTGGAAGCTACTCTCCTGGCCTTCCCAACCCTGTGGTACCCCACCCACCATCTTTAACCTGAGCTCCCTTAGTCCCAGAAAGGCTGCAACAGTAGACCCAAGCCTCTTGCCTCTGGGGAAGCCAACACATCCTTCTACCTTGGGATGGGCAGAATTGCCTCACAAGTCTCAGCAGAAGAACTCTCATGTGAATGGCTTAGCACACAGATCTAGATTGTTGTCTGTGCCTTGACATATCCTGCCTGATGACCTGGGTGAACGGAGTCTGGGGTGCTGTGTCCCTCTCTCTTTGGAAGCCTGACGCTCACGCCGATGATGCTTAGATCAAGACCCCAGATCCCATTCCAGGAACTGGCCACATTCTCTCACACGTTTTCATGAGCCACAGGATTCTGCTACCTCCTTCCATAAAGAAAGCCTTCCAAACCTTCCAAAGCATTTAGTTCTTTATTGCTAAGGGGCTTAATTTTTTTCACAAAGGTAAAACCTTATGGGGATTACGTATTTGCCACAAAATCTTACTGTTTCTAATGCTTTTTGTTACAAAGCCAAACACACAGACACAGACACAGACACAGACACACACACACACACACACACACACACACACACACACACACACACGAAGTTCTATCCTTCATAGCCTCTAGGCTACAAAATTCAAAAACAACTGCTTTTGTTTGTTTAGTTTTAGTTGGTCCTTGAATCTATATTTT
>PVKN010029478.1:0-12987 GCA_004027915.1 Capromys pilorides
CCTGTCATTTCCAATGACCCTTAACCTATTATACTTCCTTTCTATAAAATAAACAAGCCACTCTCACCTACTAATGTATTATACTCTTCACTGCTTTATTCTGCTTTCTACTTCCTATCTTCTCAGGATAGGTAAATTCCACAGGGCAGAAACGTTTGTCTTTTATTTAACCTCATTATAGAAACACGTCATTGAGGATCACTATGTATCTGTTCCATGAACAGCTGCAATTTTATAGATAGACAACACTTTTTAAGCTTTATTTTATGCATAAGGAGATGAAGGCACAAAGAGGTTTGGACACACAGCATGGGGACAAAGGACAAGGGTGTGAGCTGATGGCGAAGCCGGGGGTCTGCACTCATAACGACCATCAATGGACACTCGTGGCTTATTGGGGGTTATCTTTTGGTTAAAAACGACCACCAGCCATGTCCGCTGTTGCCAGTAATCACTTTTACGCATAATAGTTATCAAATATTATTTGAAATAGTTTTAGGAGAACTTTTAGTTGTGGCTTTTATGTCCCAAAAGAATGTTTGCTTCTTTTGCAGTGTTCGTGTTTTCTTTTTAGGTTTTATTTATTTTTATGGGGGTGTTTTTTTTCCAAAGTAGGAAATGTCTATGGAAGTATACATAGGACGTTTACATTCAAGCCATACATTAAATCACTTGCTGCTGACAGAAATGCTCTTTGTGTTTGCGTGGCCTCAGAATTTCACTGCTGCATGGAAGCGTCTGCCAGCCAGTGGGTCTTCCCAATGCTGGGTGCATCTGCATCACTCCAGAAATCTCCAAGGGGAAATGACAAGATCAGTGAGGGGTGGCCATGCCATATGCTTCAGAATTATCTCTTCTATCTGCTAAATACTAGCTAAGGGACCCTGAAGGCAGAGCCACATCCTTGCCCTTGGAGCTGAAATCCTGTAAGTGAAGGCTGAAGACACACAAAGGCACAGAAAAACAAGTAGGCACAAATTATAAGGACTGTGAGGAAAAAACAAGGTGCTAGGAAATAAAATGGTGAAGTTTACTTTGTCTTTTTCTGAATAGCTGTTCGTGATGATTTGGGCATTGCTTTTAATTAAAAGAAACCCTTATATTTAACTATTATTTATCTTGATGGTCATGTTTTTTACTCCCTCACCCCATTGAGTTTATACCCTACTACATTTGCCTTACTCTGATTCTAGCTTGTGGCTCAGGGTGCTTCAAGAACAGAAGTCCCATTCAACAGAATCAGAATTGCATTCGGTCCATTGATGGAGGAGGAATGATGGTTCCTCCCCTTTAGGTTCTTAGTAACAAATGACCATCCTTTCTATTGTGCTTTAACTTTTCATAGAATACTCTGAAGGTCTTCCAGAAAGATCTATCAAGTTTACTAAGAATGCATGCGCCAGCTCAGAGCAGACTAAAGTGCCTACTTAGGCAGAGGCTGAGACTGGGGTTCGATCCTCTGGGGTGTGTTGAAATGGCGATTGAGACTAGGTGTGGTGGTGTGCACCCGTCATCCCAGAGCTTGGGAGGCCGAAAACAGGAGCGTCACTATGAGTCCAATCTGTGTAGTGAGAACACATAGACCCTGTACTAAAATACACTTAAAAAAAAATGAAGTCATGATTGGATGGTGTTCGCTGGTTTGGTGAAGTGTAAAGGACGAGACTAACAAAGTATGCGTGCTCTGAGTGAGTACCCACTTGTGGGAAGTGGGTACTCGATCATTATGGCCTCCACTTGATGGCAAGGAGCAATTATTCCTGGGTCAATTGGTACATAGTTTGTGACTGTTCGTTGGACAGATATGGAGAGCAGTGAGGAGGGCTTTTTCTTTTGTTCTTTATTTGGCTTTCCTGGGGATTCAGCTCATTTGCACTGAGTTACGTCCTTAACATTTTATTTTATTATTTTATTTTGAGAATGGTCTCAGGAAATCACTAAGTTGTCCAGGCTGGGCTTGAATTTGTGATCCTTCTGCCTCAGTCCCCCAGGCTCCTGGAATTATAGGCCAAGTAAACTACCATGCCCAGTAAAAGAGAGCTTTAAAGCAGAATCTTTGTGTTTTAGAATCCATAAATAGTGAAAATATAGACTATTTGTCTTCTGCTGACTAGTATATTTCACTCAGTCCTGCAGGTTTACTCATGTTGAAAATGACAAAATAGCCTTCTTTTAAAAGGCAAAATTTTGTTCTAGTATGTATACACCACAGTTTCTGTCTATTCACCAGTTGACAGACACTTAAATTAATCCCATACCTTGGCTATTATGAATAGTGCCTCAATAAACATGGGGCCATGGATGTCTCTGTGAGGTGCTAATTTCATTCCTTGAGCCATGTTGCCCTACAGAGACATCATCTGGTCATACTGTAATTCTATTTTGAATTTTAAAAACACCTCCATACTGTTTTTCTCCGTACAGTGCTTATACAAATTGTATTTCCACCAGCACAGTATCATTTTCCCTTTCTTTCCTACTCTCGCCAAGACTTACTGCTTGGCTCCGGGCAGCAGCAGCCGTCCCAGCAGGAAGGAGCTGTCTGGGTTGCATGCTCCTGACGGCGACGGTGCCGAGCACTTTCACAGAGTTGGACGACATGCGCGTGTCTTTTATGGAGAAATGTCTGCTCCGTCCCTTTACCCATTCAAACTGAATCACTTGGTTTTTTTTTTTTTTGTTTGTTTGTTTTTGCTATCGAGTTTCTTAAATAATTTTAATATGAATCTTTTATCAAGTACACGGTTTGCAAATGTTTTCCCCTGGTCGATAGGCTTCCTTTTTCTTTTGCTATACACACAGATTTCAGTTTGCTGTAGTCCCACATTTTAAACTTTGTTTTTATTGTTTGGACCCTTGACAGGATGCTAGAAAGTTCATTGTCAAGGCCAATATCAAAAGGCTCACCTGTATTTATTTTAGGAGTTTAAAAAAGAGACCGAGAAAAGA
This sequence comes from Capromys pilorides, assembly GCA_004027915.1. Taxonomy (NCBI): domain Eukaryota; kingdom Metazoa; phylum Chordata; class Mammalia; order Rodentia; family Capromyidae; genus Capromys; species Capromys pilorides. The sequence continues at coordinate 2,950 of PVKN010029478.1, forward strand.
ACAACAAATACATGGTTTGGAAGAATTAATAAACAGGGGAAAATAGGCCAATGGTTATGGACCTGCAAGTAGGTAAGATGAATAAGAGATTGTTATATGTTAATACAGGATTAAGACTACAACCTGTATTCTCCTGGAAAATGAAAGTTTGCTGAGCATACACTTTAGGGGCCCTCGCCATTTATACACACACAAAAAGCAACCGTGGAATACGATGAAGGGTATGCAAATTTTCTTGATTGTAGTAACTTCAGTTGGATATGCTCATCAAAAATATTTTGCACATCTTCCCCTAGGAGGGGAAGCCATACAGGTGACAAGGTGGCCTTTGGAAATAGAATGATCTATGAGAAAGGCTTGGTGCTCAGTTCAAAGTTAGAAGTGTGCCATTTGCAAGGGGCACCACTTTGGGTGCCCCAAAGATACATTTTGATCTCACACTGAAGGGCTAGATATTAAAGTAGACTTACTGATTTCAAGTAGAAACTAAAGTCTGCTATCAGTTCTGTGGAATGTATTTGGAGGTGATAGGGAAAACATGTTTGAAATGTATCCTAAGCAATCTAACAATAAGTGCAAAAATGCTCTGAAAGTTGAATACTCATGTTCATAAAGTTTTATATGCTCATGTAAGAAACGGAATTCCCAGTTCTGGCAGCTGCCCAATTGCTCTGAAGTTTACTTTGTTGTTTATTGGTGACATTATTTAGATTAACAGGGGACAGCTCAAATTTAGAAATTTGTCATTTTTTAAACAATTTCTTCTTCATACAGCTAATTCTACTCAGATTGATTTGAGCTGGGGAGATAGCTCAGAGCATAAGTTCCTACCGGGGGGGCTGGAGATATAGCTCAGTGGCATAACTGCCTGTGCCTGCCTGGCGAGTGCAAGGTCCTGAGTTCAATCCCTGGTACCTTAAAAAAAAAAAAAAGACTACAGATTTCAGACTGACGACAATATTTATAATACTAATATAGGATAAACGTGACTTTCAACCTGTTAGATGCCAGATATGTTGAATTTGTGTTGCCTGACATTGAAAAATGTATATGGAGGTCAGGAGTAGGAAGGTTTATTGAGATAGCTCCCGACAGACAGCAGGGGTCCCGATTGGGTTGCCGCTGAAGCCTTGTCAGGGGTAATTCATACAGCAAAGTCACAGAGTGGGCACAACATGGGTCAGACTACAATTGAATATTGAGGTTTACACGTATAGCTGCTTTGTTAATACTGATCCAACAGGAAACGGAGAGATCACTCTAGCAGCACATAGACCAGCAGGGGAATGAGTCATGTAGCGCAGGCATGTGCGAAAACAAAGGCGTTTTTGGGAAGAAGGGGACTAGATGCTTTGCCCCCCCCCCCCCCCCACACACACCGGGGCAACTGATTTTTCTCTGGACTTTCTGGACCAGGTAGTGCTAATCATTACATAACCTCCAGTTACTGCGTATCCCCGGGGAGCTCTGTAGGTCCGGTCGCTTTACCTTTCCCGTAAGGCTGGCCTTTCTTCAGATGTGCTTCTAACCACAATTCCGATGTCTTTGTTACTGACTTCCTAGAAAGCCCAGTACTTCTCTGACTGAATATTAATTTCTATATAAATTACCTGCCTAGCATAACATGATTTGGAAGTTTTTATTCTTTGTCAAGAAGTAACAGTATTGACATTTTACTCATGCTTTTTTTTTTTTTTTGCGGGACCGGGGTTCAAACTCACGAGCTTGCGCTTACCAGGCGGGCACTTATGCCTCAGAGCTGTCTCCCCGCCCCACTATGATTTCTTTTTAAAGTACTATAAATGAAATAAAATAGCAGTGGAGCTATTAAAGGTCACTGTGTTTACTACAAGTGCCAGCTTTACCAAACAATTATGGAAAATTACTACTTTGGCACAATATAATTTAAAATTCTTGGCTAATCATAACATGATCTCAAGTTACTGCTTATCCCCTAGATAATCTTATAACGTATTTGTTGATTACATATTTGTTGACTAAAATTTATATTTTCCCTAATACCAAAATAATGTATTCTTGGTATTTATAGTGTCAAATTTGTTTTGTTATTAAAAACTGTCCATTTATTTTAAAATTAAAATATTTTGTATTTTATGTCTAATTAATAGTCATTGGTCACAGAAGTATTTGTAAAAATGTGTGTATAATACACTAATTCTTTAACTAACTGATGCAATCTTAACAGAAAACACAGAGACTGTTTCCTCAGTTGTATCTAGCACATCTACTTACATGTAAAAGAGCACAGCCTTCAGTGACCATAAACCTGAGTGACATCCTATTTCATACTTGCTGTTTTCTTTAGCTGTAGCATTCAGGGATGCCAGAACTTATACTGCAGGAAGCAGTCTACCATTTCAACTGTTGCACAGTGAAACTAAAAGGTAAGTTATGGTCGGATTCCAAGGCTATCAGTGAGTCTCCTGTACCATCTGACTTCAGGGAAGTTGCTGTTATGAAATCTAGTATGAGGGTTTTCCTAAGACGTATGAGCAGGTTCCTTCAGGCATGCCTAGCCTGTGTACATGTGTCATAGGCAGTGGTGAGTTGCAGCTTATCAGTTGTGACATGTCATCAGAGACCCACTGGGTCATGTTGAACATCTCAGACATGCACACTAATTGCTTGGATTATCCCTGAATAGATTCTGGATAAAAGTCAGATCCCATGTTACCAAAATTCTCTTTATTGTGGTAAAAATAAAAATGGAAACATTAGCCAAGAGTCAGGCTACATATGCCCCAAACAGTGCTCCCAGTCATTCTGTAGTTCGGGAGCAAAATTTCAGGTTTCATGTGAATGGCCAGTTGTGGGTCTTCCTTTGGTGTTAGGCGGGGCATTAGAAATACCATTTCTTCCAGCCATTCTAAGAGCTCATATTACTGATAAAAGATTAAAATCATGCAATAAGCCTTTCAGTTACGTTAGATTATTCTCCATGCAAATTCTAAATTGGAATAGGGCAGCTCCAGAGGGCAGACAAGAAAGTTGTGAGGCTGTGCAAAGCAAGGCTGGTGTCAAAGACAAAATCTCTCTAATCCGGCCTCTGCTAATTAGCCCTCAAGGGCTGCTACCTCCTAAAGGAGTAGGTTCAATCCTCTCTTGGTACATATTTTCCAATGGCAGCGAACAGACACCGGGTGTAAACTAGATCTAGCAAGTGGCATGATTAAAAGAAACAGACTTACAGCAAAATATCTGAGGCTCCCTTTTGGAGGATCCGGAGTGCTGATCAATCAGTCCAGTGGCCAGTAATGGAATTTTAGGTCCCACAAGGCAAGAGCTCAGCAGGGAATCTTGATCTCTAGAGAGTCAGGGATCTCATCATTAGGGGCTATGCAGGGACCTGAGTGGCCACAAATAGCATCTGCTCAGGGACTCAGGAAGAACTGAATTATGCCTTGCCAAGTACAACGCTCTCTTCCTGCCGTCACTGTTTCCTAACTTCAACTGGAGGTCAGGAAATGACCCCAGCCCTAGGCAGGGTGTTCAGTTCTGTGCCACACCTCTAGAGATACTGTAAGTCTCCTAGTGAGCGCCCACTCCCTGTCCTTCCTACACTTTGTCACTACTCAGCCCTATTCTTTCAGTACTGTGCTTGTGACCATGTAATTTGGCCTTTCCAGCTTGTTGGCTTGTAATAATCTTTTGCCACTAAACACTTTTTCTTTCAAGATGATCATTCATCAGCCTCGCTTTTGTTTTTTCCTTCCTTCCCAACCGAGGCAATCGGGCACTATTTCAATTTTTATCAGCTTACTAAATGTCTCTGTTCTTTTATCCTTTCGTCGTATCTATTTGACAAAATGCGGCCTTGAGTGAAACAGGGGCTGCTGTAGAATAACAATGCAGCTCTGGAAAGAAAGGATAAAATTAAGCAGCAGCTACCACTCCACATTTGTGCTTGCCACTCCACGAGGTATTCAGTGCGATCTCTGACATTTCTCACTCTGTTTAATCAGGTTGCTTTTACACTGGCTACAGCATTTGCAAAGCTTTTCTTCATCTTGTGAAATGCAGACTTTCCTATTCCTTCCCTTCCTTCAGGTACCCTTCCCTTCTACATCTTGGGAGCTAGACACCAACAAAAAAACCCTGATGGATAACCAAAGAGCATCCATATTTGCAAAATTTAATCCTGATTGTCATGTGATTGCCTTAAGATTTCTAAAGTATACTAGTGAAGTATACTTCTGGGTTGGCCTTGGTGGGTCATGGAGGTGGGACCTTGGTGATTATGTTGGTCCTTGACTCCTTCCTCTCTGGTTCTTACTCTCCTCTTGGCTTCTTGAATGCCTGGGGTTGAGCAGCTTTCCTCTGCGATGCCTTTCTGACATGACAGCTAACTGACCATGGTTCAAAACCTCAGAAGTCATGAGCCAGAATAAATCCTTCCTCCCTAAATTGTTTACGTCAGATGTTTTGTTTCATCAGTGACGAAGTGACTAATAAAGCATCCATCTTCTCTTTGCCTTCCCATGAAATGGAGATGTCCACCATCTAATTTCAGGTCATTTTCTCCCACTTGATCTGTAGCTCTTGCCCTCTACGGCCTTATCTGGAAAAGTTCTCACTATTCTCCCAATTTAGGGAGGAAGGATTTATTCTGGCTCATGACTTCTGAGATTCCAAACTATGGTCAGTTAGCTGTCATGTCAGAAAGGCAACACAGAGGAAAGCTGCTCAACCCCAGGCATTCAAGAAGCCAAGAGCAGAGTAAGAACCAGCGAGGAAGGAGCCAGGGACAAGCATAATCATCAAGGTCCAGCTCCATGATCCACCATAAGTAGTCTGTCCTCTCCCTCCCTTTTCTACTGTGGCAATTTGTCCCTTAACCTGAAATCCTATCCCAGCTACTACCTCTTTTTGTCCTTTTTGTTAGCAGCCAAATATACTTTTTGTTACATACTTAAACTTATTTTATAGTAGTAGGTTGATAATAGTATTTTATTATAAAATATAAATAAAATTATTAGTGTAAATTATTAAAAATCTGTATGACAAAACATGCTCAGGTTATAAATAGTTCATAAATGTTCAAGTATCAAATTAATATTTTCTCTCCCTAACCATCTCCCACACAAATAACTCAGAAAATATCTCCACAAGTGTATGTGTGTATAAGAGTTTCTCACACTCATGGAATTATATGATACATGTCATTCTGTTGCATGCTTTTTCATTTTAGCCACTTCAGGTATCTTTCTGCATTGGTACATAAAAACAGTGTTTTAATGGCTGCACTTTATTTTAGTGCCCTTTTACTGTCCCAATTTAATCAACTTTACCTGAACAATTAATCTTATTGGTGGACCATAGTTTTGTCCCACCTCATCTGTGAGTTCCCTTGTTTTCTACCTTACACCTGCCTCACTTCGTGGTTTTGCTCTATGAAACCCCATGAAAAGTAAGGTCCTTGGCAACCCACTCAGATCCCCTTCTGTCTCTCTCTCAAACAGAAGTTTTCTTTCCTCAATAAACATTCTGCTCTTAAGCCATGTTGTTCTTAAAATTTCTTCTTTGGTTTTAGAGAGCATGAACTCAGCCCAGATATCTTTTAGGCTGGGAGCTTCGTTCACCTATATCACTTTCTATATATATTAGCATTCTACCAGTTCCCTGGATGGAGGTAAGAGTTTGCCCAGGACTCTGTATTGGGACTTGTTTAGGTAACACATGTTTATGTTTCAAATTTTGATACATCTATGCTCATTGCTTATAATTACTTATGCTTTGCCTCTCATATAGTTTTGTGAAAATGTTGGTAAATTTGAATTAAAACATGGAAATGTTATAAGGCTATGATATTTCTTTAATGGGACATTTTGTTACTGTTTTGCTCTTATCTATGTTGCACTTGAACAAGTGGCTAAATGTGCTGATATTCCTTGCTTGACTTTAGACAATAGTGCTGGAGAGAGATACTAGACAGCCTCTTAGAGGAATTTAATATAAACTTATGTAAAATGGTTCTTTTTAAAATCTAGCTCAGACTTAGAAAATATACAGTGTGCATGATAAAATATGGGACTCCTTTAACCAACTAAATGGCATTAGGTCAGTGATGATTCTTAAGAATTGGAGGGCAGGTTTCACTGGGACAGATTGGCTTTGATCCTCCTTTATACGCTAAAGGAAATGTCAGGCCTGCTTTACTTCAGCTTCCTTTCTGTGACCTAACTCCTTATTTTTTCTACCTCTTTGCATTTTCCTTTTTAGAAACATGTAAATTAAAAACAAAAGAAAAAACTCTTGGCTGCTCCAACTAAGTGAAGCCCACAGAAAGTGAGTATTTGTTAATGCCAATGCCATGAAGGTCATTTTCGAGAAAGGACACATACAGCAACTCTGGGTCAGATGAGACATAACTGCGTTACGCCTGTCTAGGGAATACAAATAAAATCCATACTCTGGCTTAGTATTCTGGGCAGGTCTCTTTCTGGAGGCTAAAGCTGAAGCACAGTGGAGAGCACCAAGTTCTGGGTGACACCAGCTACCTCCAAAAGCAGCACACTTATGGGACCAAAACACGTTTAGTCTAAGGAGACCTTTCCTCTTCTCATAGTCTAGTTATTATTTCGGTGCATAAGCAGAATACTTTGGTAATAAGTTGTGGACTTTAACACCTTTATTGCCAAATTATAGGTGATAATCTTGTTCAGGCTTTTAACTATCCCTTATAGAACTTTGACAAATAGTCATTATTTTTCCAGCTAGTTAAATGCTCATAGAACAGTAGCCACTCTTGGAAGCAGAGGATAGTTTTCTCCAGCATCTGTTTGGTGGGTTCCCATTGAAACCAATGGCTAAGAGAATCTTGACTTGAGAGACATCTGGATTCCTTTCTGGAGACTGATCTCTGGTTGCATGGGCCAATAGAAACTGAGAACAACTGAGGGGTCATGGCCAGGGCTACTCGCTGGCAGATATTCAAAGGTTCATTGGTGGAAACTGGCAGGAAACTGCTAAACACTCTTCCACTTGTCTATTGTTTTTATTTCTCTCTGCTAGTACACTAGAAATTCTCCCAAAGCTTTTCAGTGTAACCACTTAATTAATGCCCCTTCAGAAGTTAGATTGTGGCAACTTGCAATAACTTATATTTCATAGCAGTTACCAAGGAAATGATCTATATTTTGTGCCTTACATATGCTAAGAGTAAGAAAGCTTTTTGTCAGCCTTAGGTAATGTGTTTTTGCCAACATGTAAAATGTGATTGCTAGATGCTAAATATGTTTAATCTGTGAGTTTCAAAGATTTAAATAAAACATGGCTTTGTCCTGTTGCTAAAAATGGTTTCCTCGGTGGTTAAGACAGATCGTACAAGTGCCTTGGAGATTTCTTTGCCTCAAGGCTTAGAGCAAAGTCCTTCAATTCAGTCGTCTCTTTTGTCTCTTTGTCAGGAGGTGTTCTGATCACGTTTTTATGCTATAGGAGTTTTTTTGTTTTATAAAAATTATGCTTTCTTCTGTAGACATTCTTATCACCAGATCAATTATAACTTATCCTTATAAATATTCAATAGGAGTAAGCATATGCCTTGTAAGCTTTCTGAGGAGGATAGAATTACATGCCATTCAAGGGTCAGATTTTGTCTGCCTTCTCTCTCCAGACGTCATCCATCTGGCCTGCAGTGGATTCTACTCATCTGGCCTGCAGTGGATTCTACGGATCCCTTGAAGGCTTAGAAATAAGGAGGGAATGCCCCAAAACCATTTCTTTTTGCATTTAAGACATAAGAACCTCACAGTCAAAGTCTCTTACTCTTTTAGAGCACGTCATTAAGCACTGGAAGATGTTTGACCCTTATGTGTTGAAAAAGAGACATTTAATATTCTTTGCCATGTGCACATACATCCCAGAGTCAAGATAGAATGCAGAGTGAAGTACTAATTATAACACTATTTTACAGCTAGAAAGACATTGTAGAAAAAGAAAGAAAATGGTCAGAACTGCTTTATGTTCAGATATTTTTTTACATTAATCGATAGTCCTTATCTAGTTTTAAAATGTAGATACGAGCCACAGGAAATCAGACACCTCAGGCTCCTAAAACCTTCACTATCCCAGAGCCTGAGAGTTCTACTCAACTTTTAAAGCCTAAAGACAAAACAGCTTTAGTCAAAACCTCACCCACCATTACTGAATATAAGGTTGCCCCTACTTGCTCTTCTATTCTAGAGGATGGGGCTTCGAGACCAGCTGCAATCCAGTCCTCTGCAGGATTATACTCATCCTTAGCTGAGTTTAGGCATGCTCCTCAAGGACAATATCCTTTGCAAGAAGTAAATTGGGCAACTGGGAACTTCCAGAATTCACATGCCCTTTCTCTCAGTGACCTAAAAGAGAAAGAGTCAGATCTTGAAATTCTTTAGATGACTCTGTTAAGTACATTGAGGTCTTTAGAGGCCTCACTCAGGCCTATGAGCTAGACTGGAAAGATGTGATATTACTTTTAAATCAAATATTGACAATTAATGAAAGGCAGGCAGCAGCACAAACTGCTATTGCATTTGGAAATGAATATTGTACTGTCAATTTCAGAAGGCCAGAAGATAGACAGCCAGAGGAACCACCCATTCCCGTGGGAGCCCAAGCAGTCCCTGTCCAAGATTTCTACTGGCCTAGCAACCATATGAGAAATTGGAATAGGACATACTGTCAGACATATGTTCTTGAAGGTCTGAGAAGGATAAGAACTAAGCCATTCAATTGTTCTAAACTATCAGTGGTTCAACAAGAAAAGAACACTCCTCCACTTTTTTAGGTAAAAGACATTAATAAAACACACTTCCCTAGATCCTAATTCAATAAAGGGACAAATTATTCTTAAGAATAAGTTCATTACACAGTCAGCCTCATATAATTAGAAAAAAAGCTACAAAAGATGGCCTTTGCTCCAGATAGCTCACTTGACATGTTAGTAAAAATTGCCTCCTCAGTATTCTATAACTGTGATGAGGAGGAGGCCAAAGAGAGAAAATAAAGAGATTGAGAAAAAGAAGGTGACTTTGTTGCAGAATTAAAAAAAAAAAGACCCTAATTCTGATTCTTGGGGCCCCAAGAAGAACTCAAGGACTATACTCATCTATTCCCAGAGCCGAGATCCAGGCCCCCTTAAGAGGGACTGTCCTAAGAAGCCCCCTGGGCCTAACTGCAAACATGACCATTGAAGATCAGACTGCCCTAAAGCAAAGGCCCCAGAGTCAGACCCATCATACCAGTTGGTTCAGTAGGACTGAAGGTCCCTGAGGCACTCTCTGACTGCTCCCTCTGGCTGGACTATCAGCTCCACAGAGGAGCCCCAGATAATCATGACTATAGAGGGAAAAGAATCCAGCTCAATTATCTATGTTATAGAGTAATAGTATCATGAAGCTTTTCTGCTGGAGGTTTGAGAATGTAAGTTAACAGTCCAAAAATTGGAGAAAAGAAGGATTATGAGGATAGCCAATATTTTGGCCTTATCCCTACAAGATCAGTGAGGACTCAGGACATAAGAGAACCTGTGCTGTATCATCCTATAACTCGGAGGTTTCCCAAATTTTCTGTTTAAGGAGATTTGGGGACCGCAGAGGAAAGGGATAAAGGAAGGATAGTGTGCCTAAGGAGAGTCACCTAGAGAGAGGACGTTCTCTCAGGCTCCCACAGAGAGCAAACTGGTCAAGCAATGGCCGTGACTCATCCCAATGGCTGACACTGGCAACAGCTCTACAAAGCACTGTACATGGTTCCAAAGTTAATCCTGAGGGGATCTGACCCTGGAAGATACAAATGATGAATGATCAATTATACAGGTCGGGCCTTAATTTGCCCTCGATCACCCAACAGAAAAGCTTAATTACAAGACATAGAACACAGAGCTAGATCAGAACGATGAGCTGTAAGAGGCTTATACCAACAACCTCCAACAATGCCAGTTTCACCGGTATCTCACTACAATTATGGAACATTAGGCTATATATACAACTACTCTCTCTTTGTACAAAGAGAAGAAAAAAATTTTGTTGTTGCTGT